>CAUYRT010078909.1:0-40007 GCA_963574885.1 Lepilemur ruficaudatus
CAATTAATTTCTTTCTATTATTAGTAGAGACGGGGTCTCACTCTTGCTCAGGCTGGTTTCGAACTCCTGACCTTGAGCAATCCACCCGCCTCGGCCTCCCAGAGTGCTAGGATTACAGGCGTGAGCCACCGCGCCTGGCCATTTTTCTCATTTTCAATGAGGAATTGAATATTGTTAGATTCTCTTAATTTATCTCACCTCCATAGTCTTTTTTGATAGACTTTGTATTTTTATTTTGGAAATATTTTTATGGAAGTATTATTTTTATATTCTCTATATTCTATTCCTCAATTCTTTGGGCGTATTTTCAATTATTTTTACATTTATTATTTCTGTTTGTACAACTCGTCATTCTTTCTATGGCATGATTTCTCCATTTGTAATTTTCTTTATTTTGTCTGAAGTCCTATTTTCTAGCTAAATTTTATCAAAAATACTTATCAAAAACCTTTATCTACAGTATATTTGCTGAACTTTCACATGTATGCCAATGTTTCTCTACGGCCTTCAAATAAGAATGCCAACTCAGCTCGGTATACGTTTCTAGAACTATCACATTTTTCTTCAAAATTAGGTTGAACTTAGCCCACTACCCTTAGGACTTCAATGTGTTTGTTTCTTAGTGAGCCCCATTTCACCTAAAAACTCTTAATGGCTTGTCCATGACACTGAGTTATCAACATTTTGGGGCTCCTAAGAGTCTTAGAGAAAATTAGAAATGAATGAGTCATAGACTTCTTGCTGGGTGCTTTTTAAAACTTCTAGTTTCCTCCTTAACTGTTACGAATGTTGTTGGCACAATATCCTGGAGTATTGCTCTCTCTCTCTCCTATTCACAACTCAGGTTCCATACTTTAGAACTCGTCATCCATGTAGATTAGCAGCTCTATCTCTTTCCTCCAGATGTCGGCCTTCAAAGGTGCATCAGAAACCTCTTGGTTCCCACCACATATTCTGACATCCACTTCTGTTCTTAGCCTTGCCATAGTAATTAACTTGGCACTTGGACTCAGATGTACATAGTCTCTCCCTGCATTCTTTCTCTTGTTGCCATAACAAATTATCACAATTTTAGCTGCCCCAAACAATACATATATATAATCTCAAAGATCTGTAGGTCAGAAGTTAAGGTTGGCTTGACTAGATTCTCTGCTCCAGATTTCACAAGGCTAAAATCAAATAGTTGGCTACTAGAACTCTTGCCAGGTGGCTCTGAGAAGGATCTGCTTCACAACTCATTTGGGAAGATGAAAGAATCAAGTTCTTTGCAGTTGTAGGACCAGGATTCCTGTTTCCTTGCTGGCTGTCATTTGGAGTTTGCCCTTATCTCCTACTAGCTTCTCTCTGGTTTTAGCACATGGGCCTTTAGGTCTCAGAACCACGTTTGTATCTCTCTCATGCTTATAATCTCCCTGACTTACCCTGCTGCTCCATCTCTTTTGCCTCCTGCCAAAGAAAGTTCTTTGTGATTAAGGGCTAATGTGATTAGATTAGGCTGACTCAGATAATCCAAAATAATCTCCCTATTTTAAGGTCCACAGCCATAATTAGATCTATAAAGTCCCTTTTGCTATGTGAGATTACATATTTACCAATTCCAAGGATTAGGGCAGGCAGCTGGAAGCTGTTATTTGGCCTATGACGTGCTCTCAGTTTCTGCCCTGGGAAGTTGCAGAGCCAGTGAAAAAGGACCAGCTCCAAATGACCTTGCCGTGATGTTAAACATATTCTCCTCTTATATTCTTCACTGCTGGTCCAACAAGCTGCACCCTCAATTGAAATTGATTATTTGTCTGAAGATAATGAAATGGATACAGACCATGGGGAGCAACAAGACATCTACTGAACCCATCTTGCATTTACACATGTGCAACCTGAACATGTAAAAGTGTTAATGCCCCATAGAACAAACATTAGCCAATTATTATTCTTGATTATTTCTGACATGCAGTAGCATCAGCATTAATAAGAGTCTCACTCGTGGTAGTTACAAGTAGAAGATAAAGTATTGGTTGAAATGATGGCTGTGGCTCTTGAACAATATGGGGACTACTGCAATTTAAAAAAAAAGGATTGTTGGATGACTCATTTAAGCCTTAAAAAAGAAAATAATAGACTCAGCCAATAATCAACTCAAGGCACACTGTTCAAGTCAGAAAGCCAAATCAGAAACATTTAAAGAGATCCTTATCTCCAATAGCTTCAGGAAGACTAGACTAAAAGTTGGGTCAAGGATTTCATTTTTAGTGGAGCAGAACCACAAAGGAGAAACTCTGTCTAGTGGAGACTTTGCTTGTCTCATAGCTAAGGTCAGTGCTCTTATAGAAAGAGGATTGCCAATGAAATATTTGGGTGAACAAGTATGAATATCTTACACCTCCAAATTTCCCTGAATGCTTCAGTCGGACAGAGTACCTCCCCACCTTCTACAGGCAGGGAAGCAATCTGCTATTGCCTGGATACTCTGTAAGGACCTCACCTGAGAAAGATGCCTTGCAAGGTGATGCTTGTTCTGTCTCTCATCTGCCACCCATCTCATTGTCTTCGGATCAACTGAGAGACCATCTCAAGTAGGAAAATGCAGCCCTTGTTCCAAGAAGACATGGTTAATATTAGAGAAAACATATTCAAGAGTAAATTAGGAAGATGTTAAATCAGTAGAAAATATAAGGGTAGAATTTGTTTAATATCATGACAAGGGTGGCTGGAGCTAGTTGTTTTTTATAGCTGAATGGACCTCTAAATCTTAAAAAAGAAGATGAGACTCAATAAATATGAGGGAGATTTTAAAATTGTATTAGCAAAGTATTGGGTGTCAGAGGCTCAAAGAGGTAGGTGGGAATGTTAGATAGGATCTATTGCATGTGACCAACCATGTTTCATGTTAAGTCCAAGAGAACACTCTATTCACAATGGTAATAAAGGATTCACTGGAAGAAGGAAAATTAAAAATTTCTGTAGGTTGGATTTGGCAGAATGAGATGTTTGCTGAGACTGCACTTTCTCAGTGTCAGTGGGGATGACAGAGTTTAAGGATGAGAGGTTTTCAGTAGCAGCTCTTATCCAATCCAGGAGATGGATACGTTTATTGTTATGAAGAGCAAGGTGGAAGTGGCAAGCAGGGCGCCTTGGGTCTGTGCGATGGCTGATAGACTATGGGGTTTCCATGTGGCAATGAAGATGGGCAGCCACCTAGAGTGTTACTGTCATCCCTCAGTATCCATGGGGGATTGGTTCCAGGACCTGCACAGGTAACAAAATCTTCAGATGCTCACACCCCTGATATAAAATGGCATAGTGTTTGCATGTAACTTACACTTTGTCATCTCCAGATCGCTTAGAATACCTAATATGATGTAAATGCTATGTAAGTAGTTGTTATACTGTATTGTTTAGGGAATAATGACAAGAAAAGAAAAAAAAGTCTGTGCATGTTCAGTATAGATGCAATTTTTTGTTTTCTGAATATTTTCAATTTGTAGTTAGTTGAGTCCATGGATATGGAGCACATGGATATAGAAGCCCTACTGTACTTGAATTTTCAATCAAAAAAAATCTAGAGATGATAAGTAGAAGATTGATATCATCTACATCAATAGAGAAAAAAATCATGGTTCCTTACCCAGTTTAGAAATCTATGCTAGTTCATAGACTGAGAACCCCCAAATTGGAAACAAAACCCAATGCCTTGAGAAAAAAAATCCCTTCAATATTTTCCCACAATGATCAAACTAACTGCCAATTATCAAACTAACTTTGTAATGAAAAATGAAAATACTCAGAACTTTTGCAGGTTGTTCGATATAGTATCCAAATTGATGAGGATAACAGGGTACCCCAAAATCATGCCCCCTTTTCAATGGGGGTTTTTGGAGGCCAGCTAATAAAGTTATGCCCCAAGTTTCTCTCATAGTGGCTTTAGTGCATCTAAGTATATGCACAGGAGTTATTCCTTAACCCTCAATACACAATTGGGATGCATATATGTAATATCTGGCAGAACTCTGGCATTATATTCTTTGATATGTGGAAGAAAAGTGACTATAACAGTGGTTAAGTGGAAATCCCCAAAATTGCCCTATCCTCTGGCCAAACTATTATGTCAGAAGTGATGACACATTTTTAGAGATATTACAGAGATTAGTGCCAAAATCAAAGATTTAAAGGATGTGATGGTGGTTCCCATCCTAAACCATTTGTAAAAAAAAAAAAAAGAAAGAAAGAAAAAGAGAGAGAGAAAGAAAGAACAAGAAAAATAATAGATGCAATGCATTGTGGCAGACAGTGGATCACTATAAACTTAACTGAGTTGTCACTGTAATTGTAACACTTTGCCAGATATGATATCATTACAGAAGTAGATCAGCATAGACCGTGGCACTTGGTTTGCAGCTACTATTGATCTGGCAAATGCGTTATTTTTAATTCTCATCAGGGGACCAGTCAAAAGTTTGTTTTATGCTTAAAAACATTAATATGCATTCACTGTCAACCCCAGAGCTACTTTTACTGTCTTTCAGAGACCTTGGTCATCACACATTCTGCAGAACCACACAATGGCATAGGAAGGGTCATTGTATGTTTAGGAAATAGAGGTTTGGCCAATACAAACTTTATAGACTAATGAAATATTTATAGTTTTATGAAATTTAAAATTATTTGCAAGACTGACATTATTGTAAGCAACTATTCTGGCAGTGCTATACTGGCACAAGGCAAACTGTAAAGATGAAAAACAGTTTTTGCCTAAATATTTTCATTTTAGATATTTAGACACAAAAGTATTTGAGGTATTTAGAATACGGCCTCAACTTTACATTTCATTTATTTTCTATGGAATTCACAATTCTCAAATTATTTGCCCTTTATTTTTAATATAATTTCTGTTAAAACTCAATTCAGATATAATCATTGCCTCCAGATTTCTATCATGCCTGCTTAATGATTTTAAAAATGACACACCTTTATTCACCTTAAAGATTTCAACAGAAAACATAGACCTTTCTGAACTTTTATCTTGCTATAATTATTACTTATAGGACGATACTTGTACAACCACATAAATGGCCTATATTAGAATATAAAATAAACTCTGAATCCCATGCTAGTAGGTAGATGTATATAAATATTTGAAATGAATGTCTTCAATGGACTCTGCAAGACAGGATTCTAACCCTTGACTCCCAATTAATTAGTACAAAGGAAGAATATCTAGACAAACAGCCTCCTTATTCATTTGATAGCTAATTAAAATGCATACCCTGTAGAAGTCACTTGACTCTCAATTACAATTAAATATGCAAGGTTATCAGAACCCTGCAAGCAGAAAGCTGAAAGCAATCTTTTCCTATTAGAGTAAACACATCAAGGATGGTTCTATGTGGTCAGGAAAGGTTTCATGTATCACAGCTAGCTGTGTTATTCATTGACTATACCCACAGGGCGACAGCTATGATAATGTCACTGCTGATCCTAAGATCCCATCAGCTACAGTAGGCTCAAGGTTAAAACCTAGTGAACTGTTAAAATTGTTTGTGGACCCCATTCAAACATGAACTAGAGCAGTCTAAGAAAAAAAACTGTCAAGATTTGCCTGTTGCTCTAATGGTGTTGGGTTAATTTAGTCATAAAATTAATGATGCACTTAAAGTGAAGAGATTTATGATATCTGCGAGCACCGCTAATTGAGTTAACCCAACTGAGCAGCTTAGAACTCATACAACTCCAAAAAGAATGATTAATAAAGTGCCCAAATTGTATCCCCTTTTTGACTAAATTCTTCTTCAATATCCTATTAAAATAATTACCTTATTTTTACTTCAGTTATTGTTTTTGAAAACCAGAATGTATTTTTTATAAGATAACTGCGTTTTCATAAATTCCAAGCTGTATGGCTTGCTTAAATTAACCTGTGAGTAAAAGCATTGTTGAATTCTAAAACAAAAAAATCTTACAAAATATTCTTACTATATATATTTAAGGCATAGTCCCTTTACTTATTTAATTTCTATTCTTAAAATGTATGATCATTTTATTAATATGTAGTATCACAAGCTGAATTTTAAAAAGCTGTTTATGCATTCAGTCATATACTGAAGAGACATTGATAAAAAGACCTACACCTAAAATGCTACACATCCTACATATTTCAGTGGTATTATTATGATGGAGATGAAGAACAACAGGGCTTCTTTGCTCCCTTTGATGGCTGTATCTGGAAAAGAGATGACAGCTTGAAGATTGTAACAAGACCTGGCTAAATGCATGTCATTTCTTCTTTATAAAAATCACTTTCATGCGACTAGATTTATGATGGGCCAGTTTCCCATTACAGACTTTTTGACTGAGACGGGACATAGTTATTACTATGTCCAACTCACCGTGTGGCAGGGTGTGCCAAGTTTGATTCATCTTCTGGTGCAGATTTCAACAAAAGAACATTCAATTTCATGTAAGTTAAACATTAGAAATATCTACCAAATCATATTTAATATTTTAAAAAATACATCATCTACACGTTGAAAAGCTGTTTGCACAAAGACATGAAGAACTTCATACTTTAGACCCCTTGTATTTGAACAGAACTCATTCATTAAGCCAATGGTATCTATTGACTTTTAAGTACAAGGCCCTTGTTTTATTGGCTTTGAACGACCAATTCAAATAAATGTAATTAATATATTCATCATTAATAAAAATATTTGTTTTTAAAAGTGGTACCTATATGGAGTGAATTTAACATATACTGTTCTAATTTTTTGCATTTTGTATTAATATTAAGGTTTATTTATAGCATATGCAACTTAATTGAATTTAAAACCCAGATTTTCTTTCAAGTGGATTTGGGATAAAATCATGGATGTAACATCATGAATCTGTTCCATGATCCTTTAGAATCCTAATTCTATCTCTGAAGATGTATGGAAACATTTTTCATGTACAAGCATGGCAGCTCTATGTCTTGAAATCAACCCCAATGTATCAGAGATGTGCTCAAACAGCACACACAAGATACCCTGAGAGTAATTTTAGGCCTTTTTAAAGACATATTTTTGATTTATACAAACTCCTACAGTAATTAATTTCACGTTTTTTTATTCAATATGTGAGGTAACATGTATGCTAACTGTGTGTTAATATGTGTTAACTGTGTGTTAGCTGCAATGACTATTTTCAAGTGTCCAGGGAACATTTTTAAGAATTCAGCATTTTCGCATATTCAGGGACATTCCAGGAATGATGGCCCAAACTTTGTAAGACAAATCTAATATATCTAATCCATCTCCATGAATTGAAATGAGGCCTAATTTGTGATAATTTACAAAAGAGGTGTGCAATTCCTAAGGGACTAACCAAGGAAATTTTGTCTGATAACACTCCTTTTTTCTCCTTCTTTTCAACTAAGATCTCTGTTAAAAATTTCTATTTTTATTATAGGATAATCTGAGCTTTCTTGCAACACATTTCAGCTAAAGTTAATAAAATTCTCATTGATTATAAATCCTTTCAGATTTCTATATCTTCTTGGAAAATATCCAAAATGGAGGATGACATTGCTTTGGTTTTCAAAAAGCATAGTAAATCCCGGAATCATACTGTGGTGATATTAAAATAACAGAAATGGCCAGTTCTTTTAGGAAAATTACAATTTAGATGCATCACTGAAAATATCTGATTCCATAGAAGTTACATTGAAACACCTATGTACATAGAATCTGAGATATGCTAGAACAAAATAATATTATTAATATAATTGTCAAATGTATGCAAATGTGATTAGATGAAGGAATGGATAGATGGATGGATGGATGAAGAAATGGTCCTTCCAGACATATAGCGTGGACAAGTAAAATCTTAGTCATTTGGTAATGACATGATTTAAGATTTTCTAGACTGTATTTTAATCACATTCCAATGAAGTGAATGTTTATGTCCCCCCAAAATTCATGTTGAAATCCAAACTCTAAATGTGATGGCATTGAGAAGGAGACTTTTAGAAAGTCATTAGATCATGAGGGTGGCACTCTCATGAGTGAGATTAGTGCTTATACAACATACCTCAGCGAGGTCTCTCCCCCTCTTTCAGTCACCTGAGGATACAAGGAGAAGGCATTTCACAACTCAGAAGAGGATCCTCACTAGAACCTGACCATGATCTTGGATTTCCAGACTCCACACCATGAAGAATACCTTTATGTTGTCTATAAGCTACACAATCTATGGAACCTTGTTATAGCACCCAAACTGACTAAGACTGTGTGTATAGTAGATCACACCACAAAACTGAGGATTTTATTTCTGTCCTGCACAAAATGTGTATAGACAGTGGAGGAAGACAAGATTCAAAATGTCAGTTTCTATCAAATTGAAAAATGACACTTACACTGACAGCGTCGTTTCTAGTGAAAATACACTTTTTATGAACAAAAAATAAGTATCATTCTGATTCCTATCACCTCTTGTGAATTTTAAAACTTAACCTTAATACTTGCTTCCTACATTTTACAATTCCCCCTATCTCTCCCCTCTGTTTGCTTTCTACTCTGCTGTGCTACCATGATCACTGCAATGAATAGTCACAAACATCCTGTTTCTTTTGTTCAGGGATTATACCAGTGCTTTGTGGTTATCCATGCCAGTAACTTTTAGTTATTTATCACTGATTCATATTATCTTCTTTTGAGGGTGGTTTTTTTTTTTTTTTTTTTTTTTGCAGTTTTCTCTATAAGGAGAGTATTTGATCATGTACTAAAAACAGGATGGAAAATGGGAAAAAGTTCAATACATGCTTAGGAATAGATAAACTGGATGTGATGATGGGGTTTGGGAATAGGAATAAAAATTGGAAGAATTGTGCTTCCATGTT
This sequence comes from Lepilemur ruficaudatus, assembly GCA_963574885.1. Taxonomy (NCBI): domain Eukaryota; kingdom Metazoa; phylum Chordata; class Mammalia; order Primates; family Lepilemuridae; genus Lepilemur; species Lepilemur ruficaudatus. The sequence continues at coordinate 8,867 of CAUYRT010078909.1, forward strand.
CTTTCTTCTTTATTGTGATCATTCATTAGTACAGTATTCCATTCACTCTCTATGATCAGGTAAAACCAAAATATTTGTACAAGGACCTTATTTGTTGTCTCCCCCACCCAGGATCAGAATCTCCCTCTTGATGACATTTTATTAGTCTATGAATTTTCATATACTCCCTAGAACGTTTACTTATATTCTTGACTCCTAATTATTTTAGGGATCCCCTGGATTCCTTCATGAATGCCCAGCTAATGCCCTCAAAATGACCACTTCCAGAATGCAGGAAAGACTCCCATCCTCACGGACCCTGTGCCTGTGTTATTCCCTTTTACATCTTAGTCTCCTAAATTGAGGACCCCCAGACCCATCAATATGGGGAATTTTCTAAAAAATATAGATTTCTAGGACAATATATCTTGGGGGGAAATATAGATTACTAGGATTATCTTGGAGAAAAATTGAAAAAATATATTAAATATACTTTGACTGTTAATTGTTGAATTAGATGAAGGAAAGGCAATTTTAGACTCATAATCAGATGTTTTGGTTTTTGGTATTTTAAAACTCTTTCCCTATATATAAGACAAAGCAGTTGGTTTTCTGCTGTAACTGGATAGCAGACATCATCCTATGATTATTTCTTCCAAAACATTTGGCTTTAATAGCATATTCAAAAAGTATGGGGAAAGGCTGCATTTCTAAAATATTATAGTTAATTAAACACCTATCTCTCTGAACAAGTCTAGGGGGTAAACAAGACAATTAAAATAATTCCACCATGCTATGGATATGAACACCCTGGAGGCGAAGCTTCAGGGGGAGTGGGCCCAGATTCTGATAGTTAAGGCTGAGCCAGAAAAGCTCTGTGAGAAACCTGAGCCCAAGTTAGGGGAATTGAATGTGTACTTCCAGTTTGTTTCAAGCTGCTGAAAAATAAAAATAATTGAATTTAAGGACATTGCATAGTAAAACAATTGAATTTCAAGATCCTGCATAGTAAGTATCCCTCACCCCTTTGCAATGTGATTTTATAGCTCCTTATGATCAGAGTGAAGTAGAAGCAACAGCGTGTCGGTGTTTAGCCTAGACACAAACAGGCATTGCCCACTTCTGCTTACTTTGTTGGCATTCTGCTCAACTGCCATGGAAGGACCCCATTGAACTTGAGAAAAGATGGGAGACTATGGAGATAAGAAGTCAGTCACCAGCTGAGGCTCCCTAGAACAGCCAGCTTTCAGCTAAATTGGCAAATGCTAAGATTGGAAGAACTACCCAACTGAGCCAAGTCCAAATTACCATCCCACAGAGTCAGGAGCTAAATAAGTGGTTGCCATACTAGGCCACTACGTGTTAAGATGGTTTGTTCTGCAGAGAAAGCTCACTGATGCACTCAGCAATCTCCAGAATGGTCTAAGAATGGCACTAGCTGCAAATATTGTCAGTTACATTGATACCAAAAATACCTGGTCCATGACTGTCTTGCCCTGTTACAAGCTGTGGGAGAGTGTGAAGGACAGAAAAGTTGGTCCCTTTCTTTTTCTGTCCACTGTAGCAATAAGTAGACATGTTTCCTACCAGCTTAATATATTCCCCTCTCCATTGGAGTGGGAAATCTATGTTAGCACTTGCCATAAAGAGGTCAAAATGTTATGGCTTAAAGAGTTCGTGACTAGAGGTGATTAGTGATGACTTCATAGAAATAAAAGGAGTATGAGGCAATTCTGAAAATATGGACAGAATCTCTTTCGGGAGAACAAATAAGAGAAACTTTCTAGAGAGAAAGAATTATTGAAAACTATAGGGCATGTCGGAAAATGGTGAAGGGAGAAGGGAAGCTTTCATGAAACAGAGTGGTTGGAAAACAAAAACAAATAAATAAAAAAACATTAGGGGTACGGGAACAGAATACCTCAAGTGCCAGATTGAATCTGTACATGACTTTATGAAAAGCAGGGAGCTCTTAGGAGTTTTGAACAAGCAGATGATATGAGCAGAATTGGCTTTTATAAAGTGGAACCATGTGGCACATACAGAATGGATTCTAGGGGCTGGAGACAGAATGAGTTAACATTAATGCACTAGAGTAACAGCAGCAAGTGGAGAGAATCTGAAGGACCCAGTGGAAGACTAGATGTAGAGCTTTAGCGACTATAAGAATTTAAGCTCTGGATCCTGATACACTGATATCTTAGACATAAATAAAAAATTGGAATAAAAAATTGTTTGGGAGAGTGGTTCTTAGTTCAGCTTGGGATTTGATGAATTTGCAAGTCTGATAAAAGTGCCAGATAGTGGCAGGAGTGGTGGTATTTAATCTTACAAAATAAGTCAGAGTTCATACAACATTCTTAATGATTAGTCATTTCAAGAAAGATTAAACTTATGCGAAAATTTATTAATTGGGAAGCAGAATTTGGGATAGGTAAAAAAGAGAAAAAAATAATGAATGTCTTTGCAAAATCTATTTCATAGCCATGAATTTTAATTTGCTTGTTTTTTGTTGTATTTTTTTGGGAAAGAAATCAAAGAAAGCAAGCAGTATAGAAAGAAGTATGAAAAATGTGACAAATTTAAAACTGTGCATCTGCATACCACAGAAAGAAAAGTGAGAGAAAAATTTGACAAACATTTCTTTTAGCTCAGGATTTATTATGAGGTGTTTGCAAATTATCTCTCCAATTTTGAATATAAATTACAGAATAACTAATGCACACTTGTTATTGTGTAGTTTGTGTCATCTTATAATTTGAATCTGAGCTTATTAACTTTTCTGCCTTATGGAAGCCAATTCTAAGAGAAAAATAACTCCTAAAAAATGTCAGTATAAAAAGCATACTCACTTCTTTGGATAAAGGTGGGATGATGATAAATACATAGAAACAGACTGATCTTTCAGTAGCATTCTTTGCCAAGCTATTAAATAGTGGGAGATATTATATGTATTTATATTTCTATATACCTTGTAAGAATTTATCCTCATATCTCATAAGTAATTTAGAAAATATCTACATGTTGACATAAAGAAAAATAAAATAAAAATGTGAAGAAAAAAATAATAGCTTTTTTGTGCACTTTTTGAATATACCATTAAAGCCAAATGGTTTGGAAGAAACAAATCATAGGATGATATATGCTATCCAGTTACATCAGAAAACAACAGAGTGAAGTGTCAAGCTGGGAAAAGATAAAAATAGTGTTTAAATGAACAAGTTGTAACAAGAATTTTATGAATATGAATATATTCCTACTATTAAATCTTTGTTTTCTTAATCAGTGACCTAGAAAACACTGAAATGATAGCTTCTAGATATAGTGTGGTAAAAAAAAAAAAAAAAAAATCCATGTGACCACTCTTCAGAACTCTGACTTGGAATTACCAGTATATCAGAGAGCTTATTGTATATGTTATATTTTCAGCAAATAAAATACTAGGGTATTCAAAGTAGGAAAAAAGGTTTCTGTCCAAAGAGGACACATTTTATTATCACTGAGTTAAATATGAGTCATATTTATATGATTTCTTTTGTGGATTTGGGTATGGTAAATGAAATGAAACCTCTCCTCAGAGTTGATTCACTTATATGGTTATTCATTAAAAGGCACTGTGGGGTTCACCATAGTTATATGGGAGAAAAATATTAACATGATACCTGCCCTCAATGAAATCATTGTAGAGACAATGAACAAGAAGATGAGCAGATAATTATGACTTGTGATAAATACTATGAATAACATCAATAATGTAGATGATAGAGACAGAGGAAAGAGGAGTCTAACACTGTGGTTAAAGAATGGCTCACTGCATAGGTAATAGTTAAGCTGAAGCTAGGAAGATTAGAAAGAGTTATGACAATCCACGAAACAAACAACAACAAAAAAAATCCAGGCAGGGTGAAAAACTTTCCTAAAGGTCATGAAGTAAGAATAAGTTTAATATATTTTTATGTTTGAAGATGTGAATGAAGGTCAGAAGGCTTAAAATATTGAGAGTTGAAAGGAGGTCTAAAATAACCTTAGAAAGGGGCCAGATCTACTCTCTGTATTAGTCAGCTAGTCTGCTCTTGCTGCGTAACAAAGAGCCTAAGAAATCTCTGTGCATAAAATAATGAGCATTTATTTTTAACTAATAAATATTAGTTCCATTGAGGTATCTCTCCTTCTTTTTCCCTCCTTATTTCCTCATCCTCCTTCTACTTCTTCATTATTCTATTAAATATGTTAAAAATTTATGTTCTGAGTTCAGAACTCACTTTGTCCTATGCTTTAATTATAGTTTAAGTCTCCAGCATCAGGATGAGTAAATATGTATAAAGTGCATTGATCAGTGTGATGTGCATAGTATGTGCTATATTTAGCCTTTTAAGATTTATCATTGTGGTAACTACAAAAACAGAGAAATAAGAAACCTAAATAATTTTGAGTAGGATGGAGCTCCTGATTGGGAACAATGCAGATTTTAATTCTTAAGTGTCATCTCATGACTTGTGTAGACGTGGGTAAGTGACGTTACTGTATTCTATAAAGTAGCTTACTGGGCTTACTTGTCCATATGTAGCTTATATTCAATGAGTTCCTCAAATTATACTGAAGAAGATTTTTGCAGTTTAAATTCCCCTTGAAGATCATCTAAGAGGAGCAATTTGGAAAGAGACCGAAGCTCCAGCTAATATTCTATATAGTACTGGTAAAATTTATTAATGGAAGAATTATCCTTGGAGCCTATTTTTATTGGAAGCTATGAATTTTTAAAGTTTTGTCTTAGAAACACAGGTGGCCAAATTAAAACAACAAACCTGTATTTTACTCGGAGGAGAGCGTGTTCTAAGTGTCTAGTCTACTATCATGAGCCAAATGCATTTAAAAATAAAAATAAAAACAACTATTTTTGGCAGTACTTTAATAATGTGTGTATGTGAAACTGACTTCCTCTTGCATGAAACTTCCAATACAGAAAAGAGAAAAGGACATATCTTGACAATAACCAATAATGGTAAATATCTCAAGTGAATACAGTATAGGTTAGGCCAGTGACCGGGAGATAGAGCATGATTAGAGAAAGAGGGAGGGTTCAAAGCCAGGAATCAAAAAAGCTTTTCTGGAAATCCTAAAGTACATGGAACCTTAGGAACATTTGAACATGAGTTATGGAGGCTGCCAATACTGGGTGTTTGTAAAGTTTTGGATGATCTGTGGTAGGCTGCTTGATCACACATTTTGGTTTTCGTTTTTAATCAGCATCACACTAAATCATGATTTTCATCTGACTATTGGGAAATTCACATAGGAGGGGTCTTCAGAAAGTTTATGGAAAAATGTGTATTATGAAAAAAACTATGCATGGTTTTTAAAATTTCTTTGTCCCAAAATAAACTCATATTAACTTGTTATAACATGTCTGAATAGGATCTAGTTTGAGGCATTAAGAAGGATAAGACGAAAATTTGAAAACAGCCTCTATCAGAGTAACATGAATTCTGCAAAAGTTGAAGCAAAAACAAATGTCAAATTTATGGTGAAGCTTGGGTGCAAGAAAGGTGAAACTATCGATACTTTAAAAAAAGCTTATGGCAACAATGGCCCAAATAAATCAGCAGTTTACAAATGGATGGTAACCTCTTTTAAGAAGGGACAAGATGATGTTAAAGATGAAGGCTGCAGTGGCAGACCATCCACAAAGATGAAACAGGATATGAAACATGGCTTTAACCAGCATGATCCTGAAGACAAAGCAGTGGGTACTAAGAGGTGGAAGTGGTGCAGGCAGAGCAAAAGCAGACCAGTCAAGACCAAAGGTCATGGTAACAGTTTTTTGGGATGCTCAGGCCATTTTGCTTGTTGACTTTCTGAAGGGCCAAAGAACAGTAACATCTGCTTACTATGAGAGTGTTTTGAGAAAGTTAGCCAAAGCTTTAGCAGAAAAGCACCTGGGAAATCTTCACCAGAGATTCCTTCTCCACCACGACAATGCTACTGCTCATTCCTCTCATCAAACAGGGACACTTTTGCAAAAGTTTTGATGGGAAATCATTTACCTTACAGTCCTCATCGGGGTCCATCTGACTTCTTTTTGTTTCCTACTCTTTAAAAAAACATTTAAAGGGCACCTATTTTCCTTCAGTTATTAATAATAATGTAAAAAAGCCTATTTTGACATCATTAAATTCCCAGGACCTTCAGTTCTTTAGGGAGGGGCTAAATGGCTGGTATCGCCACTTACAAAAGTGCCTTAGCCTTAATGGGGCTTATTCTGGGAAGTAAAATTTATATTTTTTATTGCTATCTTTTAATTCCAATTTTCTGCAAACTTTTTGAAGTCCCTTCATATGTTTAATTAATCCTGCAGACCTGATGTTATTCTCAAGAGTTCAATAACAAAAATATATATCTTCCTGGGAATAAACAATATCTTTCCCCAGTTTTAATAATTGATTGTTTCTATTTAGCTACTAAACTCAAAGAAGTTGACATTTATTGAGTTATACAAACTTTTTTTAGGTATAATATTTTGCCCGTTTTTTAATTGGATTGTTTGGTTATCAAAGGAATTTTTTTTTTTTTTTTTTTTTTTTCTTGAGACAGAGTGTCACTCTGTTGCTCAGGCTAGAGTGTCATGGCATCAGCCTCGCTCACAGCAACCTCAAACTCCTGGACTCAAGTGATCCTCTTGCCTCAGCCGCTCCAGTAGCTGGGACTATAGGTATGTGCCACCATGCCTGGCTAATTTTCTTATTTTTAGTAGAGACGGGGTCTCACTGTTGCTCAGACTGATTTTGAACTCCTGAGCTCAAGCAATCCTCCCACCTCAGCCTCCCAGAGTGCTAGGATTACAGGTGTGAGCCACTGCACCTGGCCTTGATTTAGATAATAAAACTTATTACTAACTTAGACCTATTGTCTAAGTTTTTTTTCATAACAAAACAAGTTTTTTGAAAAGAACCCATTTTCTATACAAAATAGCCTATTATCAATTTTAAAAATTAGTGGACAAAATTATTGTAAGAATATGATTGAGTTATATGCTGATAATCAGAGAATCTAACAGACACATTCTGCATTTCCTGTTTCCTAACAGGAATAATAAACACATTATCTAGCAAATGTTAATGGCCACTCAAAATAAATAGAATAAACAGATAAAATCTGCATTAAAAGTTCATTAGCCTTGGGTATTAAAAACACAAAGCTATAGAAATGAGTTTCAACAGCTTAATTCTCTCATTCTATCTCCTCAGAATTAGATACACACCTTAAGATTTAAATGAATCCGTAGGGCAATTTTAGTGGCATATGGGATAATATATTCCCCTTTTTTTTTGTATTTGTAATTAGAGAAAAGTAGTTTGGAACCTCAGCCACAGTGCTGGTTTGAGCCTCGTGGACATTTTCCGAGCTTTCTCAATAATAGAACACAGGCACTGGATGGGTCCTATACCAGATGTCATGAACACATCACAAAGTGCTACCACTTTGGTTTCAGTTCAAATCTGCCTTTGGTTTAGGATGATGTAGTATAAATTTTCTAATTTTCTTTCTCTTCCTGTCTTTGTCTCCCTATTTCTCTCTCTCTCACACTCTCTCTCTCTTGTTTCTCCCTCTCTCTCTCTATTTCCTAACTGTCTTGAAAGCTCTGACTCCATTTTTTAGTCCAGAAATACCTACAATTTTTCACCTATTCTGTCCAATTTTGTGGAATCCCTGTTATAACCTGTGATTCAGCTCTAGATGATTCCAAGTGCTGACAGTTCCCCGAAGTGTACCTTGATTGTCACAGACCTGCTGCCATTGACAGGCCTGCAAGAATTGTGTGAGTGGGCTCAGAAGGAAGGCACCGTCTATGCTGCTTTTCCCCAAGAATCCCCCTTCTTTCTTAGAGGAATGCAATCTCTTCCATGATATTTTTAGACAACTCTGGCCATTTTTATTACCACTGAGCAGTTCAACTCCTTTCTGTGTGTGTGTATCTTGGTGAGAGAAAGGGCCTACCCCACCCTGCTATTCTTGAAGCAAAACTTCTGAGTTACTTTCTTTTCTTTATCCCTGGTAACCAGACTATAGAAACAGGGCCAGTTAGGACTGTTTCTGGGGGAGTGATGCACAGAAGTCGGAAGCACATTAGAGTTTATTCCTGGTGGTGTAGATGCAGTGCTGCTTGAAACAACACCAGGGTCCAGGGGGCAGCATGCAGATTTCAAGCCAGTTTCTACCTGTAGTGTGGTTTGATGACAGTTCCATCCTCTCAGCCTCATTTGCGACCCATCTGTTTTTTAAGAACTGGTTCTCCAAATAATTTCTTTTTCTCTAAGTTCAACCAACTTCTATTTTTTTTTATAATCTTTTATAACCAATGTGTTATAAATTCCACCGAACTTCCTCTTATTTGGCAAAAACCTTAAAGAACTCAATCTCTTAGTATGGGGAAAAATGCTGGTGAGTACATGGGTGAACAGGAGAAGACGACTGGTTACTAAATAACAAAGTATATAGAGAACTCCTGAGGAGGGCAGAGGTTACCATGGACTTGTTAATATTCTGGTAGCTGCTAATATATTTTGAAAGCACTGTGCACTAGAAAAGAACTTTATTTATTTGAAGGGGTGCTATGATGAAATAGACACTTATGTAATTTTTTTTACCAAAACACATTTTCATACATTGCTTTTGGAATGCTGGGCACTGTCGTGGAGGCTGTAAAAATGAGAATGGGCCATCAGAATAAAAGGGCGTTTCTCCCACTTACAGGATAGAGATTTTGGCTAGAATTTCTCCCCTTTTGTTTTCCAAGATTGAGTACTGTTCCACCTCTTCAAATCTCTGTGTACAGACATTGCCTTCTGTTCTTACACTGTAGTCCTTTTTGTTTTAGAACATCTCGCCTCCACCTTTTCACAGAAGATACATGCAATGTATGTAAATATGTTATTTAGCTGATATTTAAATGCTGGATACAGAGGAGGACTCAAGAAATATCCCTAAAGCTAAATGCTGTCACTTGTACAAGCCATCTGGTAACATTTCAGTGATCTTGAGTAGAGGCTATATGTCCCAATAGTGGGACAGGCAATCTGTGGCCATTATATACAACCTGGTACTTTGAATCACTTTTGAGCTGGCTCTTTCCATTCTTATGATGCTGGTAGTGGACTTCATTTGTTAGGTCCCTGTCTCTTCAGTGTTTCCGTTTGATTTCAGAAAGAAAACTTCCACTAAAGGAAGAGATAACTAGTGGTTACACATTCGCCTGGGTCACCGGCAGAGCACCCTACTGCTCCCTGTACTTCCCTGACTGGTTTGTCAGGGAAGACCCACCCACTAGGGTCCTTGTGAACTTTCAATGTGCTAACATACCAGAGCACCCAGCGCCCTGAGTGCTGTATTCAGTATGGTGTATATTTACTGGACCCATACATCCGTGAGCACTATTGCTGTTGTGGGTACAGCACCAAACAAAACACATTCTGTCATCTATGTTCTCTTGTCATTGAAGAAGTAAAGAAGAAAGGCAGAGAGTAAGAAAGGCAATACACTAGGAAGAATGGTAAAGCAGAGGATAAAAGCATTGATGGGGTGTTATACTAATTAAGGTGGCCAGGAAGCCCTCTGTGGAGAAATGGCGTTCGAGAAGAGATCTGAATCCAGTGAGGCTGTGAGTCATGCGAACATATGTTGGCGGTGGGAGGAAGTGTATGCTCCAGGTTTAGTGACAAGAAATGCAGTAGCAAGGCCAGAAGTGTGCTTGTTTGGGGAGCACAGAAGGCGATGTGGCTGGGATGGGGTGAGCAAGAGGAAGAGACGTAAAACTGAGGGGCAAGTGGTCCATGACCAGATCACGTAAAGCCACAGGCCTTATGAATGATTTAATCATATTTTAATACTGACAATATGTAACAAATGTGAAAAATAAGTTTATTATCATCATAGAATTAATAGTTTAAAAATATTCCTAAGTGAAAATGTAGAGGATAAGATTAAATATTGAGCCAGGCACAGTGGTTCACACCTGTAATTCTAGCACTTTAGGAGATCAAGGTGGGAGGATTGCTTGAGGCCAGAAGTTCAAGACCAGCCTGGGCAACATAGCAAGACTCTGTCTCTACAAAAAATAAAAAATTAGCCAGTGTGGTGGCATGTCCTGTAGTCTCAGCTACTCAAGAGACAGAGGCAGAGGATTGATTAAGCCTAGGAGTTCAAGGCTACTGTGAGGATCAAGCCACTGTGCTCCAGATGCTGGGCAACAGCAAGACCCTGTCTCTAAAAGAAAAAGAAAAAAAAATACTAAATTAAAAAGCCATTAAACATTGAAATTAGTTTCTTATATTTATAAATAATGATATAATTTTATATATTATATACATACAAATAAAATACATATATAGTATGTACATTCATCTGAATGTTCTTGTTGGGTGCATTTAAACCAGGAAAACCAGCAACGTGATGAGCAGTGAATAGAAATGAATAAACACAGAGAAAACCACCAGACTGAGGTATTTTTTAAGGTCACATCCAACATTATTTTTGAAAATAAATGCATTTAAAATGCCCTTTAGAGATTGTCTCCTTAATCCAAAGAAAACAAAAAAATAAATATTTGTGTTTGTATTTTTAGTGGGCATTAACCTTCAGGGAACTGAAAGAGGCTGGGAAACAGAGAGGCATTTTATGTGACATTAAAGGTATTCAGCCCATTAGATGGTAGACATTTTACTTATTCCTTTTCTAGCATAACTTTTACTCCACCCTAAAATAGTCTGGCATACAAACTCAGTAAATATGAGTAGATATCTTGGTCCCCAGAAACATAAAATAAATATGGACTTGCTCCAAAAATATATGCTGTTTTTTCCTTAAGTTGTATTGAAAATATATCAGGCTTTGGGTTGATAAGTGGTCAAAAATCAATACTCTTGGTCGAGCTTAGTCTCATACAAAGAAATGCCAAACTTAGAACTTAAAGAGAAATGACTCCTTTAATTAAATGTCTCACAGAAAAATGGCTTTTCTTATCAAAGAGATGATACTTTACCCTGGACAAGGGATGTGCTAAATACCAACCTTACATAAGGAAGAATTTCCTTAAATTCTAACCTGCAGATTTCATGTCCATAAACTCTGCCAAAAATGTAGATATTTTCCCAAGTGTTATACATTTCTATAGTGAAGGTGTGAGCAACTGTGTCACTGACTCCTTAGCATCTTCTCTCTTCCCCTTTCTCCACACCCTCAAGGCAGCTCCTTAGTTAGTTGTCACTAGGATTCTTCTTTGGAAATCTTTTCGTTTGAAACTTGCATTCATAAAGCAATTAAAGTACAATGATGGATGTGATAAAATTCAGTGCTAGCAAGTGACAGTATTTAATTTGGAGAATGAAAAAAGAGAACAGAAGCCAGAGAGAATGCAACTGTCAGGGAAGGCAGTCTGGGACCAATAGGGTTTCTTGAAGGCAGTAGATCCTACAAAGGGGGACTTCTGTTGAAAGTGGGAAGCACTTTTATTCTAGTCCCCGGACACGAAAAAATGCAGAAGGAATTTTAGAGCCTTTTGCAATGTGAAAATGGCCCTTGGAACAAAAAGTAGGGCGTCTCAAGTCAGGAACAAAGAAAATAATTTCGAGGACATTAAGAATGTGGTTCCTTAGGGCAAGAGTTAGTCTCCTGTCTGGAAAGATATCAATAACTATGAAAAGATAGGTGGTTATAAGTGAAAACATAAATAAATAACCTGAAAAAATTACTGTAATACATATATGACTAAATGTACTATGACTTTACTATGTGCACATATAATTTCCCTGTGCTTTCTCTACAAATTCCTTAGTTTATAAATTTTCTATGAAATATCACTTCAATTAGAGGATGTAGAGATACCTAAATCCTATCTGGAAAACACTTTCTAGTGTTTATGAAAATGTTGGTTTTCATGTATTTGTCAATGTTTTAGACCTGAATACTGTCTATTCAAGCTTGAATATTCCTGTTTATATTAAATAGAAAGGTTACAGGTATAAACACATCCTCCCCCTGATGTTTAACTGATTCTGATTTTTTCCCTTGAAATGATCTTTGGAATAGCATACATGTGATAGGGCAGATACATTTAAAGTGAACGCAATAGAAGTGAGTCTTTTACACTTTTTTAAAAATCAGAAGTGTAATTCTCAACTGCATAAAAATGTAAAATATCACTTTAAATTACAACCCTATTTTATTGTTACATAGTCCAAGTGCTGTTCTGCACATAAAAGAAAGTCCATAATTATTATAATTGCTTGTCATCATCAGATGCTTTATAATCATTAGTTGCAATATGAATTATAAACATGTTGATGAACAGAGTAGTCACCATTAACATCATGGTCAATGGTAGGTTTCTCATAGCTAATGAAGTTTTAAAAAAAGAAATTCATGAATTCTCTCATAGGAACTTGCTTTTTATTGGCCTCTTAAAATGTCTTGTAAATTCTATTATTAGAGGATAATGATAGTATGTGGGAAAAATAGATAGTCTGAGCAATGTGTACTTGAATAACTATAACCTGGGTAGTTGTGCCTAATGACAGGTTCTAAAATGGTCTTTGCATAGAATATTTCCTTTGATGATGTTCTTCCTCAGCTCACCAGGACAGAAAGGAGAAAAAAAAAATCAGCCTGGTATGACTAGAGCTGAATTTTTAGTATTTCTTATGTAGAAACCGTGAGCTGCACAGGAAAACTGTATTTTCTGATATGCACAAATCAAATGCAAATTTTCACTGAAAAAACAATTAGAAGATTGAACTAACATTACAGGAAGCTCACATTAGAGGACAAAGATATTTATGGAGCACTACCTACGTGCTGGGCACTATGCTACGTAATTTATATAAATCATCATATTCAATCACCTAATAACAGGGACAGTGGAGCTTAGAGAAGTGAGGACAATGGCTAGGAAGGCAGAGCTGCGATTGTGATCCAGGTTGTCTGATCTGAATTTATATTCTGCTGCCTCCTCCAAATTATAAAAATTTGATGGTAGCATTAACTTAAACATTTCCCTTGCTAAACACTTATATGTTACTTAATCTTCACAACAAACAATATAAATATGCATCATAGTTTATTAGATTTTATATTTCTTGAGAGCAGGGATTCTATGTTAGGCATTTGTGTTTCCCATAATGCCTTGCAATGACTCCCAGGTGTTCAATAAATACATATGAAACGTATAAATCATGTATATATTCATTCCATACCATGAGAAAAAAAGAGACTTTATGTGTTTGGTATCTTAATAGTTATAATTATAAAACAGACTATACATTCCTTTTGTTATTTGCCTCTGAATGTTATTTAAATTGTTATTATTGCTTATTAAACCCTAAAGGTTTGTTGTACAAACATCTTTGCACACTATCATATTACAATCATTAAGTACACAGTCTGTTTTATGTAACACAATTAAATGTTATATATTATCAGTAAAAGAGAAAATTATACTTCACTCCAAAGGCAAGAGAATGTATACAACCATCTTCGTTCCCTCCTCATGACATGATTGCAAACAGATTAAAAACAACCCCAAAACAGAAATGTTTTGGGTTTGCTTATTTAATTCATTTTAGGAGAGACCATCATAGTAATTGAAATAGAGTGAAATAAAAGTTCCTGAATTTGAGAAGCAAATACTTTTAGTTGCTATAGACAAAATATCCTTATTAACTGTAATTTCTCACTATATCTTGATGTTTTATTAAAATGGTATCTCATTAGCATTAAAAACTTAGTGATTACTGAAATATTGGATATTCATCATTAACTTACTTTATTATCCATATTTAACTAATTTCATGCACATTTTAAACATTAGCTAAAGTCTCAAATTCCGTTTTGAATTTTTTTATTTTAATCTTGCTCTTCATCCTCCATAAAAATAAAATTCTTTCTTCATTTTAATTTCCATTTCACAAGTTTTCCTTCTCTTAACCTTTATAACTTTCTTTGTTGTACATTGTACAGTTGCTGTTCTGCATCTTAAGTAGTAAACTTATTTAAATTCTCAGGATATCTCTGTGCAACATATTGTTCTCACTGGGTAGTAATGAAATAGTTGTATCTAAATGACCTCATTCATTTCTTCAATGGACATTCATTGTTGCGTTCTGTATTCCAGGCACAGTTCTAGGTTCTGCTGAAACAATGAAGAGAATAAGCTCTTTCTCTTTTTCTAGTCAGCAAACTAGTAATAAACACAATTGTATTGTCAATTAATGATGCATGCTATTAAAAAGAACTAAGCGGGTAGGGTAATAGAAAGTGGTGAAGGAGGAAGAAGAGCCTATTCAATAGGAAGAGGCTTGGGTGAGAAGACAAACTATGAGAAGAAGTATAAATTAAGTGAAGTATGAAGCCATGCGAACATCAAGAAGAACATTCTAGAAGAGGGAGCAACAGGTGCAAAGGCCCAAGTCGGGACTGAGCTCAGAAAACTGACAATGGTAGGATAAGAAGGAGAAGGTGGAAATATGAGTTAGGAGAGGAAGACATAGGCCAGATCATGAAAGGCTTTGTATATTATTCTGTGATGGAAAGAGAATGGAAAATTTTGAGCAGAGTAGTGATAAGAGCCCATTAACCTTTTGAAAGGATTATTTGGGCTATTCTATACACAAATGAGTTATTGAAGGGCAAGGATATATACAGGGAATGGTGGAGTGGATGAAAGTAGCTGGATTTGAAATGTATCTTTTTAAGGCAAAGCTGGCATGACTCTAATTGATTGGATGCAGAGTACAGAACATTTGAAAAAATGCCGTAACCCAACTACACTGTCGCAAACTCAAAGAGTAGACACTGATTTGGTATTAGAGAAATTACTCTTCCAGACAGCAGAAACTATCAGAAGCACTTGCTAGCTTGCAAACATGATGTTCAGTGGAGGATAGAGACGTAAATTTGAGACAGAGAGTGAAGAACATTCCCAGTGGCACTGGACACTGTTCCTGAAGTGACCCAAATCGTTACGTCTGCAGGAGGGCAAACAGGCGGCAAGTCAGGCATGGAAGCGGCTAAAGGCGGAGAGCAGAATCAAATTGTAGCTAGGAACCAAAGTTGTGACTAGGAATTGTTTCCTGGTGGGAACATACACAGTAAAAAGTTCCTAGTAACCTCTAACTGACCTAGAGCTCATTACCATCTAATTAGCATAATATGGGAGGTGTTTTCATGAAGAATTCTAGGGAAGACGCATGCGCAGTAAGGAAACTGTTACAGGATCGAAGCTGTTAAGGAGCCTGTTATGAATCTGTTACATAACAGCAACCTGTCAATTGCCCCAAAAGGCAGGAAAGGGCAACCAGTCTTTCCAGGAGAAAGGCAGGACAAGCTAGAGAACTTATGAAAAGCAGCCCACGCTCAGACCCTGGGTCTTTCTCCACTCACGGAGACTGACCCGTTCCACTCTCTCTGAACGTAGTTTCACTTTGTGTAGCTTCCTTCTTTGCTTTCATTCTTTCTTTCATGTGATAAACTGTTTGTATAAACTTGCTCTGTGTTTGTGATCACTCTGCCATCGGTGCGACTCCGTACCAGTGCTCATTCTTGACACTGGGAACTGGGGGACCAGGGAACATCCAGGAGAACCTAACAGGAAGACTGCTCGAAGGTGAAGCTGGGAATTACAAAAAGGGAAGCAATTTCATGATTATGGTGTTTCTTCTTGCCAAGAACCAGGATATGGCAAAGAAAGAAGAAAACCGGCAGGAAATGGGAAAAAATTAATCCACCTACTTCCACATTTTAATTCGCAATAAGTATCACTAAGAAGTCTTTGCTGCAGCCCTATTGATATTATCAATATTATTATTTTCAGGTATCTAAGGCTTTAATGATTTCCATGGACTAGCCTAGGGACATACTTACAACTGTTAAATATTCTCTATATAAAGAAATGTATGCAGAGTCCTAAAAGGCTGACTTATGAACAAATTTTATAAGCATAAGCTGTCTGTAAACCTAGGACCTGTGTACACTCATTCACACTATGAAATTCTTTTCTATCACATTCATGTTTACATCTATGGGTAGGACCCTACATTAGCACTGCCCAGCATGGGAGAACGGGTTCTCCATTTTAGGATGGGAATAGAGCTTTCTTACACATAATTTACCTGGTTTTGTGATTACAATTTTATTCAAACTATAATGTTGAAAGGAATGGTTTTATGCACTGTTTGATATTCGATTTGCCAACCACAAAAAACACCTAGTTCCTGGAAATCTTGTATCCCACAGAGGTCTTCTGTCCCTAAACTTGGGCCTTCTCCCACTGTCCTCCACTATTTTTCTAGAAAACACTTTTGAAGGTAATATTGGAAGAGAAATTATAATAAAGGAAAAGGATCAGAAAGAAAAAAAAGGAAAAACGATGTCATAAAAATGGTCCTCTTAAATTAGTCTGTAAAAAAGGCTGTGCTCTCCAAGAACAAAGGATATGCAGTGAACCCATCAGATTGGGCTGGCATTGGGGTGTGAAGTTGGGTGGAGTGGGCTGAAAAAGCATGGATGAATAAATAAATACAGAAATTATTTTAAAAAGTCAAGGCAGGGCATGGTGGCTCACGCCTGTAACCCTAGCACTCTGGGAGGCTGAGGCGGGAGGATCACTTGAGGTCAGGAGTTTGAGAGCAGCCTGAGAAAGAGTGACACCCTCATGTCTACTAAAAATAAAAAAGCTGGCTGGAGGTGGTGGCATGCGCCTGTAGTCCCAGTTACTTGGGAGGCTGAGACAGGAGAATCGCTAGAGCACAGGAGTTTGAAGTTGCTGTGAGTGAGGCTAATGCCACAGCACTCTAGCCCAAGTGACAGAGAGAGACTCTGTCTCAAAAAAAAAAAAAAAAAGAAAAATAAGTCAATATCTTACATGGACAAATGATGATGATGCCATGAAGTAAGATATGCTTCTGAAGGTCAAACAATAACAACAAACTATGGGCTACGATGGAGACATAAATACGATGGAGTGAAAATACAAAAGCCTCTGTGGGAATGTTAACACCAATTTCAGAATAGTAATTACCTCTGAAGGAGGAACATGTGGTCAGAGATGGGCACACAAAGGTATCAAGAGTGTCTTTACTGTTTTATTTTTAAAACTCTGAAACAAATATAGCAAAATGTTAAGATCTAGCAGACCAGAATGGTGAGTATGTGAGTGTTTATTATATAATCTTCTGTTTTACTGTACTGTGATTAAAATATTTCATAAGGAAAATTATAAGAGAATACTCTCTGTAATTTTATAACAATAAATTTTAAAAACCTAAAACATAACAAAACAAGGAAACAATGACATCATCCAACGAGTTGAAACAAAACTTTGAAGGTCAAAGTTAGAAAATGTATTTTTTCTAAGAGTTAGAATGTATTTTTTCTAAGAAACAATTTTTTGCCATGCCATTAGAAAGTTCATATCAAGCAGAATATTTACCTGATTCCTGGCAGCCTAGAAATCCCTGTTCCTTCTTTTCTCCCCAGCCAGAAGAATCTGCCTTGTACCCCATATGGTTAACGTCCTTCACCCTCCACTAACATTTCTAAAAGTTGCTAAGTGAGAGCTGCTTCTTAACATGTGTGTCCTCTCTCAACACTTCCTGGCTACTCATTGTTACACATTTTATTTTGGTGTTACACGTCAGAGAGTAAGGAGGGGGAACGTAGAATACATTTCATTTGGACTTCAGCTTGGTTTTAGCAATGTTTTTAAAATAATATACACTGTTAATTTTTTTTTTTAACAGAAAGAAGACCTTTATGTGAAAGTTGGACATGTTGATTAGGAAGCAGGAAAGAAAAAGAGAGCAATGCCAAGAAAAACATGCTATTTTAACATCAAGCAGCACAAAGGAGGCATGGGGTTATTTCCAGCACAAAGTTGAGGCTACATTTAGAGCAAAACTCTAAGAGTCCAGATGCTTAACTCAATCTTTTTAAAAATTCGAGGTGAAATTTATGCAACATAAAATTAACTATTTTAAAGTGAACAATTCAATGACATTTAGTATTGAATTCACAGTGTTATGCAATTATCACCTCAATCAAGTCCCAAAACATTTTCATAACCCTGAAGGAAACATGTTCCTATTAAGCAAATCCTCCCCAACTCCCTGACAAACATCAGTCTGCATCCTGTCATTATGCAATGACATGTTCTAGATATTTTGTGCAAATGGAATAATATGTGTGACCACTTATGCCAGGCTTCTTTCACTTAACATAGTGTTAAGAGGCTCATCCATGTTGCAGTATGTATTAGTACTTCATTGCATTTTAAGGCCCCTTAATATTCTATTGTCTGTATATACTACAATTTGTTTATACATTTATACATGGAAACATGATTTTTTCTTAAATAAACAAGCAAGCAAGCAAACAAAAACCACCTGGAAATGGATGAAATGGAAGTGTATCCATTGACAGCCTTAATATCAGTGGATTTCTAAGATTATTGTCTCAAATACAGCGAACTGATCCAACTGATTTTCCTGACCCTGTACACATGGTTTCACTCAATCTTTTTTTCAGAGACTTTCTCATAGGTATCAAATACGACCTCTTCTGCCATCCTTCCGGTAGACAATACTCAGTAATTGCTGTTTTTGTCAATCTATCCAAAACACTCAGGATTGTGCCTTGGAGGAGTTTCCTACATATCCAGAAGGTTTTAATTTCCTCCTGTATTTTTTTTTTAATTTTTGTTATTTTTGTTATTGAAGAGTAGGTTGGCATTAAGATACCAACAAAGAAAAATGTCAGCAATAACTAAAATGTTTTTGGAGTTCACAATTCTAACCTCTTAAAAATTTACTTTCTTCTTCCTCCTGTGGCTTTAAATTTGCAGTCTTGGGAACGTGATAAGGAGAGGAATATTGATTTTTTTTTACCTTTATATATCTATAGTTCGTTTCACATTTAATTCATATCCTGATGTTGGAAGTATTATTTGCAGAAAAAAAAAGCTTGTCTCTCTGCTGTGAAATTCAGAAGTTTTTACCTTCAAATAATATGGAGAAATTTGGTTTCAACAATGAGAAAAGCTTGTATTACACGTTTTGCAATTTTATTAATGAACTATTGAAAATCTCTGCAGAAGGTAAGACTGTGGTCATTCTCGACAATATTTGAGAATAGAAATGGATTTTTTAAGGAAACATATAATAGGACTAGTACTGAACAGGAATGAAGTTGAAGTACTTTCTAAAATTCTCTCCAGTTCGAAAGGTCAGTAACTATCAAACTATAATCCTGTCATAAAATAGAGTCAGAAGCAATAAAATATGAATAATATTTTTTAAAGTAAAAAATTTAGGACTATAGTCACTTCTAAATTTTGTATTTGGATTTTTATCTCCTTCCTATTAGTGAAGTGAAAGTGTAAGCTCTTGACAACAAAGAAAAATATGGTGTTATTGGCTGCTGCACAGGAGCCCAAAGGGTTACAGCGGTAGTAAAATAAAAAGAGCTAAGCTATGAAGAGTAAATTATTGAATCTTACTAGCAGCAAACATCATGACGTTCAAAATTAAACAAATTTTCTTCTATCCCTTCATTTTGCCTAGAATTAATCGCATACATATCCACACACACACCCCCCCCACACACACATACCACATACCACATATCCGTGTATACACACGGATGCACATGCACATGATCTGGTGATGACACTAAAATCATCCAAATATACTATTCTGTGTTTTACTGCCGCTGAACTGCAGCTATAATTTTCCCATCATCTTCCCCAGTGATTAATGGAGATCATTATCTCCCAATTTATAGTTTTCATAAATCAATATTTATTCAGTGCCAAGAGGCATGGCATGAGGTCTGGTGCTTTAGAAATACTGACTTAACAAAGATGTCCATTCCTGCCCTCTGTAAATTTGCAATTTAGAAGAACACATAAGAGACAGTGAAGATTTGATTCAGAATTTTCAGCGCAGTTTGGCACTAAGAACTAAGGGTAGGTGTTTGTAATTTGCAGCAAAAGCACGTTTGCATACCATCATTAAATACACCGCAATTACTCTCGGGGGTTCCAGGTAGCACGCTGATAAATGAAACAAGACTCACTCTCTCCATTTCTAATAAGAGTTAATAAATACAACCAATTTAGAATACAGAAAGTACTCATTATGAAACAAGAGGATGTATTCCCTATTGCATTTATAAATGGAAATAGCATAGGAGTTTTAACTATATCAACTAGTGGAATTAGCATTTTTGGAATACCAAAGTTAAGAATTCAGGTAAATAATTGAACAAACACAAGTAAATGAACAAAGAAAGCCAATGTAGTAATCAAGCATAAATGCCCACACAAGGACCTCAGGAAGGCAAGTGCCATATTTTCCTTCATCAGTAAGAAATCTACTATATCCAAAGCAGTGTATGTCCCTTCGGGCTGGGGAAATCTGGTGCCACGTATGGCCAGTGAGTACTTGGAAGCTGAGCCAGCGGCGGTGACTGGGGAGGACTCCATAGGATCGGGATTTCTTGGCCACTGATGTTCACTGAGAAGTAAATGACTAGATAGTACATTTTGTTAGGGGATGGGGGAAGTGAAATAAAGGCAAGGAAATCATTCTTTTAGTTACCTTTTATTTTTCAAATTTTTAAATATAAATTTGAGTAATTTCAAAGTAGTACTTTTTTTTGTTTATAGTAGATGTTTGGAATCCAGTGGTGAGCATCTGGCCAGCGTATTTTTTTTTTTTTTCCCTACTGGAAGGGAACTAAGAAGTAAAGACAATCCACAATTATCACAGGGCGCCCCAGTTGCAACCCTCGTGGCTGGCTCGGCTTCCTGATTAGTGCAGCCTTGCAGACACCATGATACTCTGGACCTGAATAAACCTGCTGCTGCTCCTCAAATCCATGGACTACGTTGCCCCACACCCGCATCTGCAGTCTACACTACTCTAAGTACAAACTCCTCCTGTGTGGGACAAAACCATTCCTAGTTTCTCTACACACTCGGTAGATGCCTTCTCCAAGGTATTTCAGGCTCGTTTTCCTTTCAAACATTTTGCAGAAATCTGTAATCCTTGGGCACCAGCAATTGTCAGCAAAGGCTACTCCTACAGCTCATATTTTTTTCAGCACTTACTGTGTGCCAAATCATGTTCTTAGGAACTGAAGGTACAGCAATAGGCAAAATAGACAAGGATTCATATTCTCATGCAGTTTAAAATATTGTAGGAGTGGATAAATGGTAAGCAATTAAATGAATACCCACACATGTCAGATACTATTCCCTGCTGTGGAAAAGAGGGACAAAGCAGGAGAGAGGGCTAGGCTTGGGGACGGGGAGATTCAATTTTAAACTGGGTGGTTGAAGAAAGCCTCTTGAAGTATGGGTCCTTAGGATAGAGGCTGCAGGTTGTGAGGGAGGGAGGGAGGCTGGTTTCTAGGGGTAAGACTGTAATGATACAGAGCAAAAGGCATAAATAAATCTGTCCTGGTGGTCTCACACCAGAGAGTGGTGAGGGTCGCAGGGAGGGATGTGATTCTTGCCGGAAACACACAAAACTGCTCCTTCTCAAGACATTTTAAACTACAGGAACTTGGCTTTCTCTCCACCGTGGCCCCTCTTTACAGCTCCATAAGTGTGGCTGTCCCAGAGGCACTCGCCTTTAACCTCACAAAGGCTTCTTGGCCCAGGCTCTCTCCATTGTCCTCGTCTTTCTTGCGCCTCTCTTCATTTCCCACCAGTCTGTTCAGGCAGCGCCTCTCAGTGAGCCTGACTCTCTGCAGTGGTTCTCTGCGGCAGGGGCCTCCTGGCTCCCCAACATCGTCCCTGTGACCTTCCCCACCAATGGGAGAGCGGGTCTGACAACACCACTCCACCTCCTGGGGTCCTGCAGTGCCCGTCGTCACTCGGGAATGGGCAAAGGCTCTCCGGCGGAACATCCAAAGGCCACCACCATCTCGCTTCCGCAATGTCCCAGCTCAGGTCTCTCAGTCTTGCTGCCTCTTACGCTATAGTTAACAACAATCATCGTGGAGTCCTCCCATTACGCTCCCCATGCCCCCAGTCCTGCTTTGCTTTCCCTTTCTTCTTCCACCCCTTTCTGGAAATTTCCCTGACACTATTCTGTCAGAACACATTGAGAACCTGTGTAACATTCTCTTATAATTTTTTGTGCAGTCAATTATCATTAAACTTACCTATTTATAGTATACTTGTCTTTACTGTCTTTATTATAAGCATTATGTCAGCTACCACCCCACAAGTAAAGAATAAATTAAAACACATGAACAAACGACAACAACAAAATGACATTTTGCCCCCAGTCTTTCAGCACCGTTTCTGACACAGTTTAAATCAGAGGAGTGAATGAGGGAATGATCAAGGTTGTCAAAACGAGAGCGTACGTCTTTAAGGATAATGGACGAGATGAAATGGAAAGAAAATATTTGGGTCAGAGGCTGATATTATGGATGAAGTTAATGTAATACCCTGAAGATATTTATTGAAGCGATCTGGAGGATGTAGACAAAATAGTGAAGTAGAATATCTTGAAAATGATAAAGAATGGCCTGCACTTGACACCATTTGTTTATTTATTCATGCTTTTTATTCCAAATATATCTGAGGATCTCCTGCTGTGAGTCAAGGAGCTTTCCAGGAATTGGGAAGAAAACTGTAAGCAAGAAAGCACATGGTTCTTGCTTTTAAGAAGTTTCACATCTTTTGAGTGAAACAGGCATGAAATGAAGAAATATATGAAGATTTTGACTGTGAAGAAAGGTATATGGCCCTTAGAAAGCAAATAACCAAAAAGAATCTAATCCAGTTCAAGGAGTCAAGAAAGACCCTGGTGGGCAGTGATAACCGAACCAAGAGCTAGAATATGCTTGGAGTTAACCGAATTGGGATCGGAATCCGAGGAAAAAAAACCAACATGGGAGAAGAGAAGTACGGACATAGAGGAACGCAATAGAAGAGAGTAAAGAGAAGGAGAATATTGGTATGTCATGGGAGGGCAGAGAGGTATTGGCTTGAAGATAACGATAATATCAGCTAACCTTTATTGGTTCATTGAGCATTCATTATATGTCAGATGTTGTGCTAAATGTTTCCATACTTTATTTTCTCTTATTAACCACAAAAAAACTATGAGGATGTATAATTACTTTTTCCATTTTACATATAGTGCAACTATATTGGCGAAATGTTAAGAAATCTGCCTACAGTCTCAGCTACTGAATGGCAAAGGCCAAATTAGAAAATATAGACCATGTCTCTAGAATCAATACTCCAGGGTGGACAGGGAGCACGAGGTCACACACTCATGTGCTCACTCAGTTCTGGGGCTCCAGGACTGGCTGTTGATTGAATAAAGTTTACATATTTATAGTTGATAGGAGCTTTTCCACCTGATAATGTGCCCCACCTCCTGGAAGGTGAAAGGTGAAACTGGAAGGCTAGAATATAAGGAACTTACAGCACACGGGTTTTGAATATAGTCTCAGTCTCGTATTCTTGCCAAAGAGAGAGTCCCGGTGCTCATTCAGTGCACCAGTGCATTCAGTCAGAAGACATCACAATCAGTGCATTTTATAATGATTTCAATACCAACAGAGACACTGCCAGCATTTTTCTCTCCCCCCAAAATTTGCTCCCTTTCAGAAAGTGCCGACGTCTCTCAGCTAACACAGCGACTGAGGTAGGCGTCTGAGAGGCTGTGAGAAGGCAAAAAGAGGGTAATGGTGGCAGCGTCAGATATTTCCCCTTCATTTGATGGTCAGCCGTGAGCACTGCAGCTGGGTAACACTGCCCAGCTTTCAGGAACTTACTTTGGGGAAAATGGGTCTGGAGATACCCTCAATTTGCCTAGAAGAGAATATTATTTTTTATCTCTTGTGTTTAGTGTCCCCACACACCAAAGAAGTGGAATCCACTATGATCTCCTGATAAGTATCTAGATTCATTACAGGAGTGGTTGCTAAAAGGCTCCACCTGTCCCCACTGGACGTTCGTAACGGAATGGAGAGAAAGGAGGCCTTATTTGGAGCTTCTAAAATCTCTAGAGGTGGCACGGCCACCTACATTGACAAATGCTGTGACTGGCCCATGTCTCACCTCTTGGAAGCCTCTACCCTGTAGGAGACCCTGACACCCAGCAATGATGCGCTTACCAGGCAGACGCGCTGTGAGGAGTCTGAGGTGTGCTGTCAGCATTCATGGTTCTCTTCATTGTGTACAAGTCTTTCGTTTTATGGATGCCTCATTTCCCCAGGACCTGGCAAGCATTTCTCTCACTGATCTCACCTTTCCTCACAACGCATTTTCTTTACTGAAGCAGTAGTTACATTAAATCCTTGCATTTTTACATTAGCATTTCATTTTAAAATATTTATATGAGGAAATGATCGATGTTACACAACCTCAATCATTTCGCAATGAGGAGTAAGAAAACATTTATGGCTTTTAAACATTAGAGAAAATAATTTAAATGATTAAATCATTTCAAATACTGTTCTTGGTTAAAATATTTAACCAAGAGCTGTGTTTTCTCAGCTTGGATAAATAAATGAAGTCAGGTAAGATACAAATCAAAGAGTGAAATAAGAGATAATTACTGTGCAGCATTTTGGTTCAGAAACGGGAGGGGGGGCAATTTCTCTTTTCAATTGCCAGAGGGAAAGAAAAAATTGTTGCTATTAAGGTTACATGATTTCAAATTCTACATCCCCCAGGGATTACTCCAAGTTTAGGAGAGTGTATTTTTTTGCACTGAGTACTCAAAACTTATCAATACGAGCACATTTCTACCCAAGATTCATTGAGAGCCAGTTTCACTGCATGGAGGGTAGATGCTGTTTGGGGACACAAAGGGTGCTCGACTGACTAATTACATTGCTAAGTATTCTAAAACAAAAGGCAAAAAACAAGCAAAATACCCTCAAAACAATTACAATCCATACCTCTGAGGACCAATGTTAACACGTTTGGCACATGGCGGTGGGGTTTTTTGTTTATTTTTAAATGGTTTTTATTTTATTTTCTTTTGAGTCCAAAGTCTCAATTTAAAAAATCGTTTCTTGCCTGTGTGTGTTACAATTAGTAAACTTAAAGTGTATGGCTCAATTTTACCACTTACTCACTTAGGTAAACAGAAAGTTATCAAAATCCTTTTCTGACTACCCTGATGTTGATGTTGAACTGCAGATTTCTAGTGGGAGTTCAGGTCTGTATACCATTACTTACATTTATCTCCATATCATAAAGAAATACAGTAAACATCCTTTCTCTTCCCTTTCTCTCTCTTTGTCTGTCTCTCTCTCTCTTTCTCAGGAAAGTGACTTCAGGTTTCAATGAGCAGTACTGCTTGGGAAATAGTCAATATTCCTGGTCTCGAGCCGAACAAACAAAATAGACACCCTTCTTTCAAAGAAGTGCCTTGCTGCTGTTTTGCCCTGGTCCATAGTTACAACTGTAGTCTCAGCCTAGTCTCTGTGGACTGTGATACAGCCTTCAACTTCAAGAAAAGAGACAAGAGTTGTTGCTTTCCCCCCAACCTTTAGTAATTTCATTGCTGGCTTTATTTCTACTCCTTGCTTGTCTGCGTTTTCCAAGATTTTGCAGTCCTCAGAACTCATTTCAGAAAACCCCTTCAGGAGATATCTCACTAGGAAGTCTAGCCTGAGCATCAAAATATTGCCATAAAACTCAAGGTTTATTGCTTTTATTCCTGTAACAGCAAAATTTTATATGCTTATCCCGTATCCTATCAGGTGGGAAATGCTTGAAGTATGTTTGGCAGAATCTTGCCAACAGCTTTTAATGACATGCTCAAAGTAAGAGTCGGCCTCAAATCACTTTGGCTCTACTTCTGCCCACCCAGAGACCACTTTCAAATAATTTAGATTCATTTAGAGAAGAGAGGATTGAGAGAGAAAACAAACAAACAAAAATAAATAAAAAATACCTAGGAGTGTTTTTACTTTGTTTTCTTTTAGTGAGATTTTGATATTATTTTGGTTTTGTGGAATCCAACAAAGAGAGCTCCGGGTTCTCTGTGCATAAGCAGAGCAATGTACTCAGGTTCACACATGTGTTCCCCTCGGTCTTCTTCCAAGCCTTCCCATTTCAACATCAATTCTGCAAGATGGGTGTTGCCTTTGACTATTTCCCTTGGTTCTTTAACCCAGGTATTTGATACTTGTGCCAGCCCTGATTCTTAGTAATTGTGTGTTATTTATTTAATACTTAATACTTAGTATCCTTTGATTGTGAAGAGCAAATTGATCCATGAATGTGCAGTGCATAGACTAGTTCACACAGTGAGTCTTTGATAAACGTTAGATTTTATCATTAGTACCTTTCATCTTTATTGTACTCCTTCTTCTGTGCTCATTTTCTTAAAGGACCTCTCGCTTAAACTCTTTAACTTCTTTTGTGCATACCCAAGCTAGTTGTGAAGATTCTTTATGTATTAGCAGATGAGAGTAATTGGGGTGTTTCTCTACTTGGAGATATTTGTATTGAAAAACATTCCATTCAGGAGTCCTTAAGTCTTAACATTATAGAGCTATCCACTCCATCTAGTCTAAAGGCTGATTTTGCTTCAAGCATAAAAGAATTTGACTACTTGGGCCAGTAAATTTGGTTACAGTACATAGACAACCTTATAAAGTTTTCTGGCTACAATTTATAGGTTGTTTTACTCTGTTGAACAGTCATAATTTAAGAAGACACAAGATCACAACTCTCAAGGTTGAATAATCACTAGTGGTGCCCTGGCGAGCCAAAATGTCACAATAAGGCTAAATAGCATATGCTTTTGACCCAGCTGTCAGGTGTTATTAATAGGCTGATTTAAAAAATGGAAGCAGTAGGGGTGTCATCGACATTTTGAGGCCCATATGCCCATATGCTTAATGCAGTAAAACACCTGCCAGTGCTAGTTTCTGGTTCCAAAGGAAGTAAATCAGTCTGCTTTTCCCCCCACAGTTAAAAATATATCAACACCTACTCAGAATGTTACCATGTGTCATAACCCTCAGGCTATCACCTCTTCTACTCTGAACTGCTTGTAATCCCAGGTAAAACAACTGTTTCAATTCTTCTCACTTCTAGAGTAAACTTTCTAATATATGTTCCTTTACTCCTGTGTGTGTGTATGTATGTGTGTGTGTGTGTGTGTGTCTAACAGGGATCCTCATCTTTTATTATCTCCAGAGTTTATGAGGTTGAAATGTAATCAAAAAGGAGTTGGAAGATCCTATGTCAAACTGCTAAATTATTTTGATAATCAGATATATCAGAAAGTAATTCTATCTTATAAACTATTATTGTCAATCCTACGATTTCTACATAGAGGAAAGAATGAGAAATGGTACTTTTCTTCCGACAGGGTAGAGTATACTTCTTCCAGAAGTCACTGAAAGTTTGCTTCTATTCAAACTCTTTGAGTAAAAATCTAATTTTAAGATCATTTTATTTCATGTGGCTTTATAAGAACTATTCAATTTGTTGGTCATTCTGTGGGGACAAGTCACTGCATGTCATTGTGGTAGAACTGAGCAGATGGAAGTTTTTAATCAAGTTTTGGTCGTCGTGAACAAGCTAGAAGCAGGTACTTGGCTTTTGACTTGAATTCGTTCTCCATCCTTTCGTAAATATGATCTCAGTAATTATGTCATTTTAGAAAGAATCTATTACTCCCTGTGTCTACCAGTCTAGGGAGTACTGCATTGAAGGGGAAGGGAGAACAGTGACACAAAGAGTGATGCTGGTGATTCATACTTTATCCCCGTACCTTTTTTTGAGGATATTCACTGCTTTCGTTGTTTTGCTTCAATCTCTTTGGAAATCTTTCAGTTAAGTTTTCTACCCCTCTTTCTTATTTTCTTATATAGGTAATAAGCTGATCATCAAGGCATTTTTTTTTTTAAAGCAGATCCCAAACTTTTTAAAAATCAATGACATAATCATTCTATTAGTGGACTGTCTCCTAAAGTTACTATTTGTAAGGCAGGTTTCATTTGACTATTAATATATTTCTCTCTTTTTAAATCATATTATTTTTTCCCCACCTTATTGTTGTTACTTTAAAGACTGATTCTTTTACATTATTTAACAAATGACTCTCCAGTGCTGGCAACTGTCATTGAAATTTCAAATGCATTTTATGTACTACCAGATGTTGACTACCAAGCTGGGAGAATCTTATTTATTATTATTTATCCTTTCTTTCCTGAGAAATAATCAATTTCATTTATGGTCATCTTTCCTGTTGCCCTACCCATCTTAATAGGAGTGTTGAAATAGCAATGGAAATTTATGCCAGATTCCTCTTGCATTTCTAATGTTGGAGATGAACTGAGCTTACTTTACTGTGGATTGTGGAGAAAATAAGGTAGTAATAGGATGCCTGAGCAAAGATTGTTGGAAGATAATTTCATGAGTAAATGCCAGATCAATAGTATTAAATTGTGCTGACGTTTTTCCATTGTGATGCCTCTAGATCAGTTAGAATCTAAACTAGAATCACCTAATAAGCATAACCAACGAAGCATTGCCATTGACTGTTGGTCTTATTTAAGTTTTTTTCCTGGTGTTCACACCACCTGAAAGAAGAGACTTATTTCCTCTATTCTGTGATCTCAATGACACCTTCTCACTGCTGCATTTTCTGTGCTTTACATTCTGTTTTCACGTTGGGTTGCTTTATTGTATCATTTTTATTAGTCACACAAAGACTCTAACATGTCAAAAAATGGTAGTGCCCTTGATTATTTTTGTATCACTGCTCAACAGCCTCACTTAAAACTCTAATTTTATATATGCATAGTGGATAAAAAGAGCTCAAGGTCTCCTCAGGCAGTAAACATGACATATCCTATTTTCCACAGGCCATGAAAGTAGCGTCTTTGGTCTCCCAAAAACCATGTCAGAGACATTATGACTGCTTCCTGCTTCTAGTCATTTGGTGTCTCATTGCCACTGGATTAAAAATTGAAGAAGTCTTTCTGATCACAAATACGTTTGAGACAGGCTACCTTTTCACTAAGAGCAATCAGTACCAATACGAGTAACAAATAAAGACAGAAAAAAAGACTGTTATAACCATTTTAAATGCTTTGAAATAACAGTTTTTTATTTAAATAATTAAAAACTCACATAGCCTTTATTTCAAATATTGCAGAGATATCAAAATTATCTCACTATAAATAAATAGTGACAAAAGCATATTAAACATTTTCACATTTTATTGCATCTTATTGGATTTTGTTTTACACATTTGTCCTATCTAATGAATCGAGAACAGTGATATTTTACATTTGACTCCTTCTTCTCTCACACGCTACATCTAATCCATAGCAAATTCTTTCTGTTTTCTCGCCACCTCTATTGCCACCTGGTTTCAGCCCCTTCAATCCCTCACATGAATTCTTGAAATATCTTCCAACTGGTCTCCCTGCTTTGGGCCCTGTTCCTTTGTATTTCCTCCTTGACACAATAGCCAGAGTGATCTTTTCAAAACATGTCAGATTATGTCTCTACTTTGTTCAGTAATTTTCCAGCTCGTGAGAATAAAAGCCAAAGTCCTTGGAGTGCCATTGGGTCTTGCCTTGTCTGCACCTCCAACCCCAGCACCTACTTCTTTGACCTCATCTCTCACTAACATCCCCTCACCCTCTCCATTCCAACCACGTTAACTTCCTGGCTGTGCAGATGCCAGGTACCCCATCTCTTTCTGGTCCCATTTCAACTGTCACCACAGTGAGGCCTTTTGGACCACCCTATGTTCAGATGCGATCCTCTCACTTGCCCCTACTTCTATTCACACATCACTTTTCTCCAGAGCACTTGTTAACCAACTGATATATTTTATGAATTTACGAATTAATTGTCTTGCTCTTTTTCCTCTTGAATATAAACTCCATAGAGGTAGGGATTTTTTTTTTTCTGTTTTATTTACTGCTGTTTCTCCAGTTGCTAGAATATTGCCGGGTGACAGCAGGGGCTTAATAAACATTTATTGGAATGAATATGAATAAATGAAAGTACAGATACTTGGCAGATAATATATAATATGTTGGACATGGTAATTTACTTGGCAGATAATATATAATATGTTGGACATGGTAATTTACTATGAATGGTGGCTATTTTTATAAAGATAAATTTTTCCAGGTAAACTAGATTATATATAGGTCTATATATTATATATAGTCCATAGATATTTATATCTATATTTATCTAGGGACTAAGGATGTCTAGGGATATTTATATATATCTAGGGACTATATATAATATATAGGATGTGCTATATCATGTGAGGTTAAAACTACATTTGAATTCTACTAATAGTTTAGAGCTAGGACAAGTTATTTAATTTTAATGAACATTTGTTTCCTTATCTATAAAATAGAACTATAAACACCATATAGGTTATATATATATCTTTTATAAGTACTAGATGAAATTAAAAGTATAGAAATAGGAATGTCTATTGTTGTGTTTGGTCTAAATCAATAAGGTTTGTTTTCTTCCTGCTTCCTACTCATCGCCTCTTAGTGCCCTTTGATAATTAATTTTTGAACACCTACCCTGTGCCAATACTGTGATTACCATTGGATAGCAAAATATGAAATACCCATTCTGCTCTTGAAGTGTGTACAGGTCACTGGAGAGACAAATACACAAGCAAAAAAACAAAACAAACAAACAAAAAAACTGCAAAACTGCCTTCAAAATGATAGAGAAAATAAAATAATGGAAATATAGAGGAAAGGCACCTAACTATGGAATTTAGGAAAATTGGCTGGACTAGGTAGGTAGTATCTAAGCTAAATCTTGAAGAATGACTGACATTTATCCAAGCTCAGAAATTAGGGAAGATTTTCTTGGGGAAGAAAATAGCATAAGCAAATATACAGAGGCCAGAAAGAACATAGTATGTGTGGGAATGCATGACCAACTATGTAAGACTAAAGAGTAGAGTGAAAAGCAAGAGTGACATGTGGGGCCCATTCTTCCGGTCTTGTGTCACCTCACTTCGAATAATGGGCTCAAGCCTAATCCAGGATAATATAAGCGGTGCTAGCTCACTGTCATTTCTTAAAATTGAGTCATATTCCATTGTGAACATATACCAAA
>CAUYRT010078910.1:0-36349 GCA_963574885.1 Lepilemur ruficaudatus
GAGGGTGGAGAAGGGGATGGGTATATTCACACCTAATGGGTGCAGTGACACAGTCTGGGGGCTGGACACGCTTCAAGCTCTGCCTCGAGTGGGGCACAGGCGATATATGTAACCTAAACATTTGTACACCCATTACATGCTTAAATAAAAAAAATTAAAATTAAAAAAGAAAAAGAAGGAAGGAGCCACTTTGGAACAGGGAGCTGGGAAGAGAAGATGGGTTTAGTTTTGGGCATGATGAACTTGAGACACCCGTGTTGTAGCAAAGGATGTGCAACGGGCATTTAAACACGCTAGTCTAGAACACAGGAGAGCAGAGGCTCCAACTCAGTAGTCTTCTATTCTTGCTTTTCTGCTTCCAACCTTGTCCCCATATGGTCTATTCTCAGCACAGAAGCCAAAGTAGTCACTTAAAACCGTGACTTAGATCATATTCATCCTCTTATCAGACCCTGTGCTATTTCCCCATTTTACTCAGAGCAAAAGCCAAAGTCCTCATAACGGTCCGTAAAGTCCTCCTCGAGCTGCTCCCTCACTTTGTCTCCGACAGCACGCGCCAGAGCCCCCCATCTTCTCAGCACCAGCCCACGTGTCCCCCCACTGTCCCTTCAGTGTGCCCTTAGCATCCTTCCCTTTGTTGTTCCCACCCTAGTACTCTCTTCCTGCTCAAGTCTCTGTTCAAACGGCGCCTTCTTGGCAAAGCCTACCACTGTTCGCATCCTTTAAAATTGCAAACTGCCTTCACTGCTTGATTGTCATTGCTCGTCTCCTCCCTACAGAATGTAGGTTCAATAACGGCACAGGTTTCAACTACACCGAACCCTGCACGTGATCGATGCACAATAAAAACGTGTTGGATAAATGAACAAACTAGACATTGGTGAGCCATGGCCCAGCACGCGTGGTCCCTGCCTGAGTTCTCTCAGTGGCAGCATGTATCATGAGAAGGAAACCAAAGTTAACATTTAAATGGTAGGTCAAGGAGGAGAACCCTACCCCCCCAAAAGACTAAAAAACAGCCATGGGCTAAGTAGAAGAAGAATGAGGAAGGGGGTAAAAATGAGGATCCGGGTCCAAAAAAGAGTGGTCCGCAATGTCCAGTAACGTGGCAGGATCAAATGGGAAAAATCCCATCACGTACAACACGCAGCAAGTGTTACGATGCTCAAAACCACCGAAATGTCCCATTGAAAAGGGTAAATTTTATGGTATGTAAATTGTTTTCCAACCAAGCATTTATTAAAAAGGAAAGCAAGCATTGGTGAGAGGTAAGCAAGGAAAGGGAGATGGGAATAAAATCCCTCATTCAGCAGGCATGGTCAGGAAGAACAGACAAGGCAGGCTAGAGGTGATGCTTTAGAACAACAAACAGGCAGAACAACACAGCGCATGCCAGTGTGGGGTTAAGTCAGGCTGACCTTTTTTCTTTCTCAAGTTGCACCGCGAGTTATATACATGCCTTCGCTTCCACGTCAATAAAACAGGTTTATTAGTATTATTGTCTGCACCACTGGGAATCAAGACTTCATCTTATTTTATTGTCAAACAATGTATTTCGCTGCACGGATATACCAGGTTTTATCTATGCATTCATCAGCTTATGGGCATCCGGGTTGGTTTCCACTTTCTGGCTTTTAGGAATAATGCTACAAACAATCACTTACAAGTTTTTGCTTGAAATTGTTTTCATTACTCTTGAGTAAATACTGAGGAGTAAAATTGCTAAGTAATATGGTAACTTTAACATAGTAAAAAAGAACTTGCAAACTCCAAAACGACTGCAGCATCTCACATTCCCACCCGCAAAAGCGTTAGGATTCTAATTTCTCTGCAGCCTCGCCAACACTTGTAATTCTCTTTTCCGATAGCTCTGCTAGTGAATGTGAGGTAGGCTTTCACTGTGGTTTTAATTTGCATTTTCCTAATGACTTACAATGTCGAGCATTTTTTCATGTACTTGTAAATCATTCGGCTACTTATTCTTGACTTCCAGTATACGCAATTTCAGAAAACCTTAGGACCAAATAAAGCTGAAACTATATTTTAGAGGGCCCAACAAAGTTGTACCTGGCCTAAACACAGCCACTCACTTGTTAACTGAATAAATGAATACTGAACAAATCAAACATTAAGAAATGAGAAATATTTGGCTAGTATACTGTTTCAGCTTTTAAACTAAATTTGAATTCTTATACAGTTTCAATAGAAATTTTAGTAAGGACGGGAAGCTTTGGGAAAAAATTCAGTTACAGAGAAAATGTGCTAATCCTCTGTTCGTTTAGTATGATAAATATCTACCTTGGTATTTTTAGTTTGGTAATAATAAAATACTCGATCACATCACTGTTAGGAAACTGGAATGGTAATCCAGTTATATTTTAATGCTTTAATTTAATAATTTAATGCTTCTTTGAAGTTAGAGGTTAAAAAAGTAGCTACGTAGTGAATGATCTTAAAATATGTTGTTGACAAACTTAATCACATGTGAATACTACAAATTTATCTAAGACTGTAAAGAGTGAGACATTCCTCAGGGGCAAATGGGTACAAGCAAAATATCAGTAACCCAGGTTTGTCCTCATTTTTTACCTTGGGGAACAGGTGACTTTCAGTGCAAATGGTAGGGGAGAAACAAAACTGACCGTACAATGTGCCTAGTTAGAAGCAAACTACGAACTGTTTTTCTTCTTTTTTTTATTTTTCCTTTAGGGGCCGACTACTGGTCATATCATACACAGAGTCACTTTCCTTTAACTCTAAGGTTCTTTGTTCTCAAGTAATAAATAATCTGGGCTCCCGGGACCCCACAGGAAAATTATACGTAAGTCTACTAACCTTTACTGCTGCCACTTTATTGTAAGCACTTATCCATTATTAGTTGGAGAAGTATTGACTGCACAATTAATAAATAGGCCATCTGTTCTTTTCCACTGGAACAATGTTGTACGTAAATTCAGAAGAAGGACTATATGAAACAGGGTAACCATAGCAAAGAACGTGTCTCCTTTTTAACTTTTATTTGACATTACACAAAACTAATACCAAACTAAACTAAAACACCTCATTATGAATAGAAATTGTTCTGAAATTCATAGTGCATAGAGCACACATAACCAGAACCAATAATAGAGCTCAATTATATTGAATACAATAAAGTAATAATACAGTCTAAAAAGCATCAGGAATATCAAGCTATTTTCATGCTATAGTTGTTAATGCTTGGGCCTATATTAAAACTTCCCTAATTTCTCTTCATGCTTAAAAATAATACCTGAGTTTCTAGCTATGTATCAGTGTTTCAATTTGTTTTTCTTCCAAGGCCACACATATATTTCTATAACCTGAAAGACAATCTCAGAAAGTGTTTTTTTAACATAGTATCTATTTGCAATATAATTTCAAGCATTTTCTACTTTTTAGGAAGTCTGCAGTTCTTAAAATCATCATAGACTAACTCAAAGTTTTCTACTGTCACTCCACAATGGAAATTGGATTACGTATGTGACAACAATAATCTGGATAAGAACTTTCAATTCCATTAATCTCTGAATGGTTCTAACATCCAGGTGATAAACCATCGTCAGACATTTCAAACGAATGTTTTCTTTCATTATAAAGACGTAGCTCGACTCTGAATAGTTCTTTTTTTCAGTTGATTTATTCTGGGATCTGATCATTCATACAGATACCCATTATGAGCCATATGTCATTACTTTAATGGAATATTTATTTCTAGAAAATAATGCAGTATATTTTGTTAGGCAGCGTAAGTGGAATCTCAAGAATAAAAAGTGTCTTCTCCAAGGAAGGAAGGGGGTGATAAAGGTGGTCCTAAAAGCATCCACACCAGGGGGGTTCACGTCAGCTTCAAGGAGAGACGCAAAGGCTGGGGCGGTCCCTAAAACAAGCTGAAGTCACACGTTGCTTAGGATGGCGATAGGGAAATCCCAGCTAGGAAGGAGGCTGCAAAAACCAGCTCCCTGGTCTCACTGGGGGAGGATGAGTCCTCGACTAGACAAGAATGCTTGTCTACCAAACTCAAGCTAACTCTTTTTTTGCTATTTATTAATCCTATGGCAATAGCTCATAAAATGTATCACTGAGTGATTAAACTAGGCAGTGAAAATAGGAATGCACATTCAGTCTGATAATTCATAAAAGAAAATAAAACAACAACACTGGTTTATTTCACTGTTCCATGATGAATACGCCTTCATACGGAGGATTGAAATTGTAAAAAGCTAAGGAATATCATTATTCATTTTAATGCCATACTTTCCTAATCAAAATGTGTTTCAAAAAAAAAAGAAGAGGAAATAAGAAGAAAACAATAAAGCAAACTAATTTTAAAAGAAATTAATGAAACATCCATTACTCTTGTTTGGTTCACATATAAAACGTGGTTGTTTCAACTTGCTGTCCTGATTGAGCAGGCTTGAAATTTTCTTGAAATGTGATGTCAAAAATAACTAAGGAGTAACGCAAAACAGAAAAGACTAGAAATGAAAAATCTCACTTTTACTTGTGTACCGTGGTGGATCTGAATATTGTCATGTACGGTGCATTTCCAAGCATTGATTAAATAAGACTTTGAGATGGATGGAAGTAATCTTTTCGGTTTTTGAATACTTTTAAGAAACTAATTTGGAGTAGGTGAAAACTGCACAGAAACGCACTGACATTTTTTCCTCCTCTAATTTACTTCATTCTGGTATTGGGCCTACACTGAACAAGAACAGAGCTGGAATTAAACTGAAGGGAGACGGGTAATAAAAGTAGAAAAGGTAAGAATACTGCTTCTCAGCCTTTTGGCTAAGATCAAGTGAAAAAGTTAAGAATAAGAAACACCCTTACACTTTTTTTTCCCATGACTCCATAAAGAGATAAAATAATGTTAACACAGAGCACGTCAATTTAGTAATCAACCTACTTATAATTGTGTTTTATAAAAGCAATTTGTACTGAATCATTCTATCAAAGCAATTGTTTTATATAAATACTTGTGTTTGGAAAAGCATATACAAACTGTTAGTCATACTTGATATCTAATTAATGCCAGTAGAGAATATGGAAGAATATTCTCAAAGTATAGGAACCTAAACACATGTCCTCAAGGCTAAGGGATGCAGGCTGATGGA
This sequence comes from Lepilemur ruficaudatus, assembly GCA_963574885.1. Lineage (NCBI taxonomy): Eukaryota > Metazoa > Chordata > Mammalia > Primates > Lepilemuridae > Lepilemur > Lepilemur ruficaudatus. Next base: position 5,139 of record CAUYRT010078910.1, read on the forward strand.
CTAAAACAAGGCTAAGGGATGCAGGCTGATGGACTAAAACCCTCTCTCATATTCCCTAACTCCTAATGGTATGTGCGAATCTAACAATTTACATTCATATAAGCACTTTGTATTTCTAACAAGTGCTCTTGCATATGTTATACCATTTGATCAGCAGGGCAAGCAGTGAGAAAGTATCCCCACTCTACATGTGAGGAAACTGAAGTTCAAAGAGGGTAAGGGAATGGCCCAAAGCGTCAAAAGTTTGAAAGACGTATATAGATAGAAACTGAATTCAGGTTGTCTCGCCTTAAACCCTGGGCCCTTACTACTGTATTTTTCAGTAATACCATACAAACACATCTCAGTAGAAATTTTTTTCCCATGAGAAAAAATCATAATGCCTAGGAGATAGGAACGAAGTCTTCCAATTTGGAACAGACATATTTTTGTTGATAATGGCAACACACACACAAATACAAAGCTCTCATCTTCATTTCTCCAATGTTGGTTAGTGACAGTATGATTATTCAGTCATCCAAGCTAAAAATCTGAGTTTCCCTACTCACTCTCCCTCTTTCCAATTAGCTTCTACACACACAAGGTTCTATCTCAGAACTATCTCTGGAGTATTTCTCCTCCTTTCCTTTCCTCTGATCCTGCCAAATTTCAGACTTAGCTTTTATATAACCCCAAATACTGAAATGATCAATTACAATCCTGTCTCCCTGTCACCACTTCCCTTTCTCCTCCATCCATCTTCTATACTGTTACCCCAAAGAAAATTTTTTTCGATACGTCCTCTTGCTGACAACAGAGGGCTCAGCTGAAACTTCCAAGCAGAGACGATTGTCTTTGCTGACCTGGCCCTACGCTTCCAGTTTCGCTTGCGCTTCGCCCATAACACAGACCCCACACTGCGCTCTCCCGGCACATCTATCACCTGTTCCCTGGAAATGCCGTGTGTGGACCTTCCACCCCTCCGTGTCTCTTCATAGGATGGCCTCCTGTAGACCTTATTTCTATGGAGTAACATTTAAACCAGGGCAGAACCATATCCAAATGCATGGGAATGCAGATTCAAATTAAAAGAAAGAAAATTACTTTCGATGCTGTGACCCCCGTCTTAAGACTCCTTGTTCTGGTTGCTGCTGTCTCCTTCTTAGAAATGCGACAAACTGTTTGATTTGCACTGGTGGTAGCATTTCCTCCTGAAAACAGAAGGGAAAAGTGCGTACTAGTTCCCAGGCTCACTGTAGCTAAGCTGTGACAACACTTCATACTTCAGTATGACCAGCATTTCTGTCCGGAGCGCCCACTCTTCTTTCTCTAAGTTTTATCATCTTGGTGATAGAAAATGAGTCAATAAAAATATATACATTTCAACTGCATGACTGTCCCAAATTTTGGAAGACCTAGCCATCTAGCTGTCAGGTATAATTACACATAGTACTGTAGAGATTCTGAAGCAGGATACACTCCAACAGAGCAATCCTGAGTAGGATTTAAGTGCTAAAATTATGACAACAGTACCCGTGGAACCAACACAGCCTCTACACAGAGAATTTTAAATATTTACGGGCCCAAACACTACTGCATTTTCTTTTGGGTACAATAAGAAAGTTCAAAGTGTACCGAAGAAAGTTATCATTGGGTTTACTGGCAATCAGTATCAATTAAAAGCTACATTTGAAAATGCCTATCAGGTGTTACTGGAAAGAAAATGCATCTGTTTGAATAGCAGCTATGGAAATAAAGTTTATCAAAAAGGGTAAACAATGTATAACAAGTCCCCAGTGAGTGATGAAAACCTTATTCAGATGACAGGCCACGTATCAGTTGGAAGCCAGCACTCAGACTCATTGGCACCAGCAGTGTTTTCTTAATTTTCTAAGTGTGCATAACATCACACCCTTCCCCTCCAACTGGCTTAGCACACCCTTATTTATTGCTTTATTCTATTAAAAACTATTTCGACTTGCTTATATTTCTGACAAACCCATTTTGTAATTTTAATTAGCAGTTCTAATGCTTCTCCTGTAATATTTATTTATTTAATGCTTTCATTCAATAAACACTTGGCGAGAACCTATCAAGGGTCTGGCACTAGAGACACAGTCCCTGTTCCCAGAGAAGCTAAAGGCTGGTAAGAGAGACAGACTAGTGGCTAGATCACCACAATATAATATGGCAGTGGCCGTGAGGCAAACACGCAACCTAGAAAATACAACCTGTCTTGGAGGTTGAGCTCAGGGAAGGCTTTGTGGAGGGGGGAGGTGATTCCTAAATTCTCAGAAACAAAAAGGAGAAACGTATATGAAGAAAGTATATGAAGATTTCAAATACAGGCCACTTTGGTAAGACCCAAAATATAGCTTTGGCGTGAGACCCTTAAGTGCTGATAACAAAGTCCAGACTTAGCAGAACTGCCCTCGAGTTTCCAGTTATGGGCTGCCACATTTCCAGGTTTACTTCCTCTCTGCCTATTGACACAGCCACTCATTTCATCCTATGTCTTTATTCTAATTTTTAAAATGCGATCCCACTTTTTCTGAGGGAACAAAATTATGTATATGATCATAATTATTTTTCAAGCAGTATTTTTATTCATTTCTTCAAACAGTATTTATTGAGCAACTTCTATGTGACAGTCTCAGTTTTGAGAATTGGAAACACGATGGTGAGCCAGGCATACCAGGCTCCTGCCCTCGTGGACTTTCCGTTCTAGTGGGAAAAGAAACACTAACAAATGACTATGATAATATCTCGTGGCAAAAAAAATTGCAATAACAAACATAAAACAGAATAATGTGATAATGTTTGAAAAAAGAAAGCTTTAGATAGGGCGGTTAAGAAAAGCTTTGCTTGAAGCAGAGCCCTTGGAACTGAGGCCTAAATGAAGGCAAATCTGGCCATATAAAGATCTATGGGAAGAACATTCCAAGCAGAAAGAACTGCTAATGGAAAGTTCCTTGGGTAAGAACAATCTTTGGAATTCAAGTGGCCAAAAAAAACCAGAAGAGGGGCACATGAAGAAGTCAAGTAAGTAGATGGTGGCTGAAAGACATGGTTGTTTTACGTCCATGGTTGGTTCTTCAACTGTGCTGTACATTCAAATCATCTAGGATGTTCCCCAAACTCCAATCCCAAACCAATGAAATCAGAATCACTGCAGGAAAAAATCAGGCATCAGTATTCTTTAAAGTTTTCCATATAATTCTGCTATGTAGCCAATGTTGAGAAGCAATAATTTAGAACACGGTAAGGAATTTAAATGTTAGTCTAATTACATAAACAGCTATTAGGGCATAGAAATTGTACCTGAAATTTCTGTCATGCACCTAATTGTTTCATTTCTATCTGCTTTTCTTTTAAAAAAAAAAAGAGGAATACATCTTGGGATCTGTTCCTTTCTAAAGCAAATTCTTTTTAAGAACAACAATGAAATCAATTATTGAAATGCTCCCCTTTAAAAATTCAAATAATTTAGGTAATTTGGGTGAAAATGAGTTCTTTTGGAAATGCCCAATGCAATTAAATCCATTTATGATTCATTGCTTTGACATAGTCTCCCTGTGCATCCTAGAATACATTGGGTTTACAATTTGTGAAAAACTTTAAGAGGAAAAGATACATAAAACATTTGAGATGGTATCTAAATTTACTTACTCTTTTTGATTATTCATAACAACTACCAGTGGGATTCCACTAGTGTGGGTCATATGTGTACTTGATCCCACCTGCTGAAAGGGACCATCCTTTTGCTGCATGTAATTCTGACAAGAGTTCACCCACTAGAGCTGTGTAATTCCACTGGGGAATGATCTTTAAGAACAGGGGTGGATTTACTGAAACTGTTGGAACCTGAAAATCACCATGGGTGTTTACATGATGATTTAAACATTTAGATACATTTATCAGATACGGTTGGCATTTCTATTGTTCAAATAAACACACCGGAGTATCTTTTCTTGGAGTGTACTCAGCAGACTTTACTAAAAGTCTCCTAATCATAGCAAAAGGTCATACATTTCCCAGCTCGTAGTATGAATTTAGTTTCTTATCTTTTAACAGCTAAAAATCATCCATAAAGTAAGCAACCTAACTGAAATAATAAGAAAAGAAGAAAACAATCAAGTACTGGTCACATTCCAGAAAAGCAAACCAACCAGCTAAAACCTGATACAGCTATCACATGATACTAAAGTCCTAAGAGCTCCTAAAACTTCTATTAGCATAGGAAAATATGCCAACTTCTTGAAGGAACTTAATTCAAAATTCAACCAAACGGCAAACTTATGATATACCTTTATTTACCTACTCAAAACAGTATTTTATCAAGCTGCATATATAAGTATTACACTATCACCAATTTTTCTTTAAAAGAATTTCAAGGCAGTATACAAATTATCTGCACAATCCATTGGTCATGGAACTCACAGAATGTGAGTTAAAATGAATGACAACTCCTACTCAAACCTTCTTCTTAAGGTGCTGTGTGATGAAGCCAGCCAAGCTAGTCTATCTCAAACAGCCTTTGCATTCTTTCTGTACCTTTATTAAAACCCACAGTATTTGCAACTTATATGAGGCACCTGACTTCCCTTTCCTAATAGACTATACCTTAATTGAAAGTATTTGTATAATGATTGTATACTTTATAAATTTTTACTTGATAATGATTTGTATTCATTCATTCATTCATTTTCCAACTCACTTGTTCCAGGTTGATGGATGTGGGTGGCTGGGGCCCATCCCAGGAGCTCAGGGTGCAAGGCAGGTCCCCACCCTAGATAGGACACCATCCCATCATAGGGCGCACACACACACACAGACTCAGACTGGGACCATTCAGAAACGTCAATTCACCTAACACACATATCTTCGGGAGGTGGCAGGAAACCCACACAGGCATGGGGAGAAGGTGCGAACTCCATGCAGACAGTGACTCCCAAACAACACTGAACAAAAAGATGTCACCTGAGGACCTGCTGTACATCACAGAGGAACCTACCTGAGCGTGAAGTGTCAAAGCAAAAATTACGCTTACAACATGGCATAAAGCAATCCTATATTGGGACTTAATCTATTATAACCACACTTTGCCTGTATCTTAGAAAATCAAACTATAGTTCAGAATTCACTAAGAAACACTGCCTTCAATTTTGTGACGACTAAATTTTCATTATCAGCAGCCAGGTTGATTGCAGAAAGTGGTTTGCTTCCTTAGGTACCATAACTGCAGTGAACTGTGATGACTTATTCTGGTATTTTCCATTCATTTTACATCACCTTTAATCCTTTCAAGAGAGCAACACGGAACATGGTCCCTTGACAGCCTGGTGAAGACACATTTGTGTGTCACACAGGTGGCAGTTTCCTGAGTCCTGGTTTTCACAAGCTGCCGCCTGCCTAGCTCTCTTGCAAAGACCGGCGGGACGGTGTTTCAGTGCTGGAGGCAGAGGGGAAACCAGAGGAATAAGATGTCGCGAGCAGGATCCAGCCTACACAGACTAAACATCCGAAACAGTCAAACACTTTCCAGAGCACACGTGGCCCACATATGTAGGGACAGAAGATAAGCCAAGACGGCGTGGCCGAGAAGAAAGGAGATGCTGGCAGCTGCACGGTCGTCGCCTCGAAGGCAGGTTTCACCGTTCTATGCACGAAGCTGTAACCACATGGTTCTCGGTATTGTAAAAGATGAGTTTTAAGAATCACTGGGACAATCTGTCAATACTTATGTAGAGCTGGATTTGGGGAAGAGATGTAGTTTCTCCTTTTTGAGGGAAGTTTTTCCTCTTTTCTTATAAAAACACAGGTTTCAATACCTGGGCCAATTAAAACTCTTACCATTCATAAGTCCTGTGTGTCTGAGAACTTGATATAACTTAAATTGTACCACCCACATTCATAATTTTGACTTTGCCAAGAGAGAAATATCAAATTTAGATTTCCATTAAATGCTGTAACTAGAAGTTCACTGGAAGTTTAAATAGTAAAATTTGAGGGTGAAGGCAAAAATGTTAAAGGTTTTTTTTTTTTTAACATAAAAGACTCTATTTCTATTAACGTCTAATATACCTATATTCTATTAACTTTCAAGTTAACCTGTAAAGACTGAATGCAAAGGTGTGTGGCAATCTTCATTCAAAGGTGGCCAGCATAATCTCTTCCATCCCCAATGTTCTTCTTACGGTATGTCTCTGAGACTCCTCCCGCTGAGAGGTAGGGTGGAAATTCTTTCTCCTTGGATCTGGGAAGCTTATGGCTATGGCAAATATGACATTATATGATTTCCAAGGCCAGCTCATGAAACTGGATTCAACTCCACCTTAACTCATAAGAATATGTGTTCCTGACACCTGTAGCTACCCCTTTAGCAATCTGACTATCCCGAGAACACTACTCTGGGAGAAAGACCAGACTACCCAACGTGGAGAAACCAGAGCGGCCATGAGACTACGTGAATGAAGACGTGCCTGGACAGCTCCCAGATGGTCTGGAACAGCCTCTCACTGTCCCAAACTCCAGACGCTTTCTGACTGCAAACACCTGAGAGACCCTGAGCTAGAACCAACCAGTAGAGCCCTGACCAAAACCAAAACCCTGGCCCACAGAAACCATGAGAGGTAATAAAATTGTTTTGTTATTTTAAGCCACTGAGTCTTACAGTTATTTGTTTGAAAAAGCAATAGATAACTGGAATGTATTTTGATAGAAGTCATGTGCTGTAATTTTAAAAATACCCAAAACATGTAGCGTCGGCCTTGGACCCGGACGGCAGATGAAAGCCAGAAGGACACGCGAGAGATTGTTAGTGAGGTCAACACGCCTCAATCAGTTTGACTACAAGGGCTTCACAGAAATAAGGATTATATGTTATTCTCTAAGCTAGGCATCCAGAAGACTTCTTAGATATGTTAGACTTTGGCATGGCCCTGAGAGAAATTTAGCTTTACAATAGGCAGAGGGAAGGGTACCTCGGTGAGGGAATATAGCTTGAGTGAGGACCAAGGGCTGGAATGTACCTGAACCTTTTAATTACACAGGGTGTCCCCAAAGTCACCCTACACAGGGAAAATGGGGAATTGTAGCTAAAGGTACCTTTAGTTACACAATATTCATTGCAGAATTTTACGAAATTTTTCCTTTGTATGGAGATTTTTGGGACACCCTGTACTTATATATAGCTGCAAAGAAACAGGGATAGCATTTAAGACAAAACTCTCATTGCAAAGATGAGAAAAGCAAGTCTCCAATTGGCTAAATGGCTAGTCCAGAGTCCCACAGCTGCAGGCAGGGCTGGGTGAGACACTGCGCACCTGCCATCATAGCCACTCTCACTTCCACTCTGGCACTGGTTTCCCATCTTCAGTGACAAGGCCGCAGGGATTCCACGAAGTTACTTCCGGAGTCCAGCGGGGAGTCAGGGAGACGGGGTGCCAAATGTGGCATCTCTGCTGGATCCCTCTTATACATTAGACTTCTGATAAGATTTACTGGAAGGAAAAAAAATCGCTCTTTGTTAAAAAGGCACTCTTTGAGGCGTCATTAGTGATTAAGCAACATGGTTGAGTTCTGTGCTGTGAGACACAGACATAAACACAGAAAAGAAGAACTTATGGTCTCAACAAATTAATTTACTCATTCGACAATCAAGCGGGGAGCGTATGTGCCTAGTACCTAGCTACGCACTGGCTGAGCAAAAAGAGGTAGGTCTGGTCTGGGTTTAGGTAACCAGAAAGGCGTTAATCAAATGACACAAAAAGACATACACAACCGCGACGGCATGAGGGAAAGCTGCAAGACACAAAGAGAACACATGACCAGGAGCTCCGGTCTAAGCAGTCACTGCCTAGTAGAGGTAAAGGGACTGCGTGAATAACTACTACAAATACAAGTGCTTAAAATAGCTGTGCACAAGGCTCTATGCTAACACAGAGGGGGCAGTAAAGAGCTGAGCAGGAGGGGACAGGGACAACTGGCATTTGTGTTTAACCTAGGAAGGGTTAACAAGGACACATTATGATGATGAAAACGGGTCAGCAGGAAAAGGGGGAAAAATAAGCATATTTTAGACAAAGGTATCGTATGTGCAAAAGGAACAGACACTAGGTAGAAATTCAAGAAATGGCAAGCCCTCCTCAAGAACAGAATAAAAGCTGGCCGTCCCAAAGAAGCAGCACAGTTACAAAAGCATGCAGGGGCCACATCCCACAGGGCCTTGTAGCCCAGGCTACCAAACTGAGATTTCACCTGCACAGCCTGCCATGGAGAGGACGTGGTGTTACTGACGGCTGTGAACAGGAGCGTGACATAATCAGAACATCCCAGAAAACTCACTCTGAAAGCAGCGTGCAAGACAGAGAAGACCGGGGCAAAAAAGAGACCCATCAGAAGCTGCTGCGATTTCACAAAAAAAGGATAAGTCAAACTGTGGATTTGTCTTAGGTTTCTCCTAGCACATGTTGGCGTTTAAAAGGTATGTTAAATAAACTCATTAATAAACGAATAGGAAATAACGTTTGCATGCTAAAGAAGGGCAAGAATGCAGAAAATCATAAAAGGCAAGCAAAGATTTTATGACCTGATGCTGTAGAAAAAAGAAAGTCACTGAAAGTTTCTGATTGCAGAGTGACGTACTGTGAACCGTTTAAGAAAGCTTACCATGCTAGAGTCTATCGGATAGAATAAATGATGGTCTTACAAATGATCTAAGGAAGCTTTTATAGCAAGGTCTCTAAAGCAGTTTAGATAACAAGGTTAACAATATTTTCCCCGGTTAGGGAGCAACATGAATACAGGAAAAAAAAGGAAAATAAAAGAGACATTTTCAAAGGCAGATGAAGTTAGTCGATAGACTAGCTCAGGGATCAGCAAATTTTTCTGTGAAAGACCAGATCATGAATGTTTTGGGCTCTGCAGGCCACGTGGTCTCCGACAAAGCTACTCAACTCTGCGACTTTAGCAGAACACTCGCCACTGCCAGCCACAGACAACATCTAAGCAAATGTGGTGGCTGCATTCCGATAGGACTTTCTGCATAGATGGCAGAGAGCGGGCTGGATCTGGCCCATGGACCATGGCTTATTGACTCCTGGACTAGATACAGCCGAGGTGGGGCAGTGGGTCAGTCACCAGTATGTTCAGCTACGAGTGAAACAAAGCCTAAAATAGCGGTGCAAGACCAAAGCTTGGTTCTCTCATTCTAAACAAAATCCAAAGGTTACAGGTCTGCTGTGACAATTCCACAATCGTAATAGACCCAGGATCCGTCTATACCATTATTCCGTCATCCTTAACATGCGACTTGCTAACACCTGGTTCAGGGTATCAACTTGAGCTCTAGCCATGGCATTAACATTGCAGCCAGCAGGAAAGAAGTGTAGAAAAAGAGTATGCCCCCCCATTTGAAGGACAACTCCATAACTCACAAAACCTTTCTGCTTGGCTAGCTGTCTACAGCCCTGTGCCAGCCAAAGAGGATCCCACTTGCTGCAAAGTGAAGGGCTCAGCGTCTTGAACCTTTGTCATTCATTTTCCCTAAACCAAAAAGATACTTTTCATACACCTCCTGGACGTTGGCCTGTATAAAATTTCTTACTGGCTGAAAGCTACTCAATAAACTGTTTTCCTTCTGTCTGTAGTAATAAAACTATACAACACTATAAACATTTTCCATGTTTAACTCCAAGATATTTGGTTTTCTGGCTAGAAACAGTAGAGCTTTTGTTTTTAAAATTAAGGCAGACCCTTAGACCTAATTTGCCTCAGAATGCCAAATACTTTTCTCTCTCCTGTTATGTTCTAACGTTACCATCACCTATTCCAAAAACAAGCGGCCATATGAAAAACCGACCGTACTATCTCTGGATTATCCCTGAAAATGGTTCATTCACATAAGAGTAGGAAAAACAATGTCCGAAGATAAATATCGCTCAAAGAGTCTAGTATCCAGGAGATTTATGCTGTGAAACAAAGCCTGTGGTTAACAAGCCTTAGTACTACAGCTATAAAGAGGAAAGTTTTCACTTAAAACTGATAATACAGATGTATTTCCTTTTATTGCGATACAATTTGACTTTCCTTAAAAGACAACTTACGATCAAAGGTCTACCTTAAAGCACAAAGATTCGCTAAGTTGTTGGCCCTTCATGTTAGTAAAAAGAGGTGCAAATTTAGAATCTTTAGACAGGTCTAACGAGTTAAAAGAGGTTGGTCATCAGGATCATACAATAATTCAATGTGTTGACACATTCTCAATTTAAACAATATTTCAAAAGCTTTTATGCTTATACTTGGACACTAAAAACATGCAGTCAATTCCATTAAGATTTAAATCTTTGAAAACTAATTTTTAAATTATCTCCCTCTCTCACCACTGACCTTTTAATTCTTTAGTTTTAGGGAATTTCAAAAATAATAAATAATACGCAAAACTTTCCAAGTTGCAACTAAAGTCATACTCTCGACTTTAGATTTTATTCCAGATATCGCTCAACTCACAAAATATTTTTTTATTACCTGACATTTTAATCAAAGATCAAAAACTTCACTGGTCCAAGAATTTCCAAAGCTCTGTGAAGTAAATTAACTTTATGAAATGGAACCCAACTACATATTTTGTAATGAAATTTTATATTACATTTCAAGAAAGAATGCTGTCCTTATAAAGATAGCCAATGTGGCTCAGACAATAATAATGGTAAAAATATTTAAAAGAAATGTGAGAAGTCAGAAATATTTTAACAACCCAAAGCAACATTCAAACTTTGAGGAGTCTCTGGAAAATGTTTTCTGACTCTCTCGCAGATTCCCAAGGAGTCCATCCTTAGTGGCCCTGGGAAAGGTCCTTAGACCTTACGGTGTTATCACAGACAGCTCACAGCAGGGAGAAATCACTGGAACACACTGATCCAGGGTGTTGCACGTGTCTTAAGAGAATGCTAAGGCCTCACCCGCCTTACCATAATCATAGATCACTAACAAAACCAATTCAAATGCTTTGAGAAAGGTATTTATTTTAACTACAGGAGTAATGTGTGAATGTGTGCTTCTTTTTTATATTAAAAATATACAGAAGTTTGTAAAATAAAAAATAATGCTTATGAACTTCCTAAAATTCTTTCCATGTAACTGTCCAGTTCTGCAATCTTCAATATGAGATCCCCATCTCTAGGAGCGTAGAGTGAAGACACCTCAGCCTGGCTTTCAAGTGACTCTAAAATCTGGTCTGTGTTATCCTACAAGCACCTAATCTCTCAAGACTTCCAAAATCGAAGCTCTTCTCCAGCCAGGTCAGCTTTCTCACGTTTCCAGCCATACCATGCTCATTCCAAACTCAAGATCTTAAACGTGTCTGTAACTCCTAACCTGTAATCATTTTGCTTAAACTCACACTGCTATCCCTCAACACCCAGACAAAACCCTCATGTTTGCACACGAGCTCCTGACCACTCCAGCCCGAGCCGGGTCCCCTTATTTCAGAATGCAAATACCTGTGTTACCCATGCTACTCATTTTGACATCAGACACTACCAGAGCATCCTTATAATAAACAATAATAAACATTTCTGAATAATAACTAACACTTTGAACCTGCTGTTATGGGCTGAATTGTGGCCCCCAAAATTCATATGATGAAGCCCCAAGAACCTCAGAATATGACTATAATTTGGAGATAGGGTCTTAAAAGAGGTAATTAAGTTACAACAAGGCTGCCAGGATAGGCCCCAATCCAGTGTCACTGATGTTCGTAAAAGAGGACATTTGGACATCCAGGGAGACAGACACCAAGGGACACGCTCGCAGAGGGACAGCCACGTGAAGGGTGGAGAAGGGAGGCCACCTACAAGCCCAGGAAAGAGGTCCAGAAGAAGCCAACCCTGCCGACACCTTGACCTTGGATTTCTCGCCTCCAGAACTGTGAGAATATCCATTCCTGTTGTTTCAGCCACCCTGTTGGTGGTATTTTCTCATGGTAGCCCTAGCAAACCAATATTCCTGCCATATGCCAGAACAGTACGTAAACTGTCTTACTTGGATTCATGATCTATTCCTCAACACGGCTCTGTGTGGAAGGTATGCTTGTTATCTGACAAAATGGAAGGAAATGAAGGAATTTGCTCAAGGTTTTACACAAACATGCTGGAACCTAAGTGTGCCTTCTTCTACAGATCATGACATTAACCACCATGTTATACAGACCGTATGTGAATCATCCAAACAGAAAACTATTATTACTAGTACCGCTTTTTCAGTAGAAGACTGATGGGTTGATGGATTGAGAATTAAAAACTTTTGTTTTTCTTTTATTCCACATATTTTTAAAAACATATGTAGTAGTCAGGTCCCAAAATTAATAACGGCCTATTTAAAAGGGCTGTTTCTGGAAATGCTCAAAGACTGCAGTTTGACACACCTGTCTGTCTTGGTTCCATCTATATCATGCTTCTTGCTTCATATCACACATAAGGAGGCCAGGAACAGCGGCTCACGCCTATAATCCCAGCACTATTAGAGGCCAAGGTGGGAGGATCACTCAAGGGCAGGAGTTCAAGATCAGCATGAGCAACACAGCAAGACCCTGTCTCTACAAAATATTTTTTAAAGATTAGCCAGGTATTATAGCATGCTCTTGTAATCACAGCTACTCGGGAGGCTGAGGCAGGAGGATTGCTTGAGTCCAGGAATTTCAAGTTGCAGTGAGCTATGATGATGCCACTGTACTCTAGCCCAGGAAACAGAGACATTGTCTCTTAAAAAATTTTTTTTTCAAGTTACTGTGTTTTACTGATGCAAAATTCTGCATCTTTTAAAAATATTTTAGCATCTTTCAAAAGGATACATCTTACAATCAGTAACATTTATCATCACCATAGGCAAATCAGAATGTGTCTTAAACATCTTAGAGTTAATGAAATACGTTAATTTGCTAACTGAAGTTATACAGTACCTCCCAGACTTAAGTTAAAAATGAAGATCACAAGATCATCTATGAGGCACCCTGGTGATGAGCTAAAGGAACATCAGAAAGGCAGGCCAGTCAAAGAAAGATGTTTCTCACTTAAATTTTCAGGGCAGACAATGGAGAACAAAAGAGCAAAAAAAAAGAAGCAAAGAAAGCAAATGAAACAGGAAACTCAGCGGGACAGGTACCAGAGCTCATTTTTAAACACCCCAAAGTCTTGTAAGAAAAAAAAAAGACAAAAAGGAAGCACCATAAAGAACTCTTACACACACACACTCCCCCACGCACGTCGCAGGAAGAAAAAAACCCACCCAACAGGAGGCAGACTCTATGTACACAGGGTGTCCATAAAGTGGAAACCGGTCTCACACTTTATAGTCACACCTCATATACCGCCGTGGAAGGCAGGCCTCCTAGGTGAGGCATCGAGTTTCACAGCCCTGCTCAAACACAGGATTGTTAACACTAATCCACAGTAGGATCTGTGAATGGAAAGGAAGAAAGGTAGGTAAATACCTGCCAGAAACAGGGCCCCAATTAGAGGACTCCCACACCTACCCTATTGATTATCTGGCACTCTGGCAAATGAATAAACCAATAACCATCACTGAATGCTGTGTGTATCAATACGGTAATCCACCATGGAAAAGACTATTTTATCAACTTTTATCATGACGATGGCTATTGTTCATCTTTAGCTACCCCTTAAACAGTTTCTGTTTCTATCAGAAACCAAGTGATTTTCTTTGATGTCACAGGGAATACAGCCTAAAGCTCATTAGAAAAAAAAATGTGGTTACAAACAAATCACACTGAAACTGAGACAGCCTCTTTGAAGAGTAAAAAAAAAATGATAGATTATTTTAAATTATTTTTTCCTTTAAACAACATAATAAAAATCAAAGTGTATTTCTACCAAAGGGCTGCCAAAAACACAACTGATGGGTTTGGATCCAATGATCCACAATTTATATTATAAAATTTGACAAGAGCACATTAAGTCTATCAAAGTTGTTAAAAAGCCAACTCTGGTCTGTGACTGTCACCCAGACAGCCAGAAAAATTAAACACAGAACTCCACCACCATAAATATTTTGCAAACTCTGTACTCTGTTCTTTTTTCTCTCTGGAGATGAGCTTTACCAGTTGTTTCTCATCACACAAATAAGAAACCATTAAAAATCTGGTGTGCTGACCTAAATTACAAAAGAAGGTTAAAATAAACTATACCACATTCCAAAACATGAAAGCCTTTTATCTTTTTGTGTTATTGCTGATAATTATATTATGTCTCTACATGGAGGGGGTTATCCTAAAACCTTTTATTAAGAAATGAACATGTGAACCTAAAACTCTCTGAAAAATAGTCTTCAAATACAAAAATAAGGAAAGTGAAAAATGACTGGTTAAAAAATATGATGGACTATACTTTCAAAATGTTGGATATTGAAGAACTGTAAAGGCTTTCGTTTTACTGTGAACTTGGGAAATAAGCGAAACCTGTGATCGTGATCACAACTAAACGAAAGCTACTGGCAACATCAGATTCCTCATTTACATAATGGGGATAAGAGCAGTTACCGCTTCAGAGATTTATTGTAGTAATTAAATGTGATCATACATGCAGGGCATGAGAAGCAGTGCCTACCACTGCACGCACCTGTGTTTGCTCTTAGGATTTGTTAGTATCGGCTGTAACATAAGCATTGACATCATCAGCAGCGTCTGAGGCCCCGTCCACCTGTCTGTTCACATACAACTCCACATAAGTTGCACCCACACGGAGCCTCTTCTCACTAACTCAGCTCTTACAGGCGTGACTCTCTTCCAAATGCCTACTGCTTTCTGTTAGTCTGACCGTACATCCTAGACTTTCATTACATTTTCAATTTTTAACTGTTGTGTATGTTGAGCTGAAATAATCCAATGGGTTCTAGGATCCTTGTAAGAAGAGACCAGGAGTACACAGCTTCTGCTGTCTTTTCCAGTGGTCAGGCCTCAAGTCCTGAAGGGAGCAACGCCATTGGGAGCAGAGAGCAGAAACTGGATCATCTTCAACTAACACTAGGCCTAGGCTAAGCAAAAGGCGCTCAAAGTAAGAACACTGTGAAGGCAGGTTCCCATGGTCCTAGGCTTTAGGTATCTTCCAGTTTAACTGGAGAGATAGAAATATGCATACTATAAAGCAACGTAAATTCTAAGCTAAACCACACACCTACTATGATTCCTGTGGCACAGAATTCTAAAGAAGAAAAGACAACTGAAGTATAAGGGGGTTAGGAAAGACCTAATGAATGTGAAGGGTAAGTCTCCTATAACGATAACAGTGAAACACTACAATTAAAAGAGCATTAATCACCATACTAAATAATTTTCATATAGCAAGAAAAACAGCTAGCATATTGGGTGTTTGGTAGATGCTGGGGCCTGTTCTAAGTGCTTTATGAATTTTAACACATTTGATCTTCAGAATATCCCTTGGAGACAGACACTGTTGTCTCCATTTTAAAGATAAGGAAAGTGAGGCACAGAAAGGTTAAATAACTTGCCCAAGAGCATGCAATTAACAAGTAGAAGGACTGAGTTATAATCCCAAGAACCTGGGCTCTCAAGCCCCCACTCTTCATCATTACGTTCAAATTACCCTCTTTACAGGCTCACGTAACTCTCTGAACAGTTCTGCAACGGTGGTTGTGCATTCCACATAGGGTAATCCATGTGAACAAAGTCTCCGGTATGTGCAGTGCACAATCTGAACAGCCGTACGTGGCGGCCATAATGATCTGCATTGTACAGACAGGAAATTTAATAATTTGGGCTGGGCGTGGTGGTTCACGCCTATAATCCTAGCATCCTGGGAGGCCGAGGAGGGCAGATCGTTTGAGCTCAGGAGTTCGAGACCAGCAAGAGCAAGACCCCATCTCTATTAAAAAATAAAATAAAATAATTTAGTCAAAGGTGCAGATTTGTGTAGTCAAGATCTGAAATACAGTCAGTCTCACTCCTTTCACTCAGCCATGAAATATTAATACCTGGCAGAAAGTAAAGGCTGAGAACATTTGAGACAGGGAGAAAGGAATCAGCAAAGCCATGGCATGGTAGTGAGCAAGGTTTGTTCTGGGCTCCAACAAGTAAACCAGCGCTTGGTTTGGTCAAGACAGTCTTGGTTTGATCAGAAAGAGAATAGTGAGAAAGGATGATGGCACTCGGTTCATCTCCCATCTGAGCCCCGTTCTCTGGGTGACAGCAAAAGCCATAGATGTTCCTGAAAAACACAGTGCACAAAGCATTGGTCCAAAGAGATGAACCTGGCAATAATATAAGCACAGACTGTAAGGGGAAGTGGTTCCCCCTTCTCAAGGAAAAAGGAAAATAAAGAGAAACAAAGAGAAGAACAACTCTCTGGAGGAAGAGAGGGAAAGGACAGGGTCAGAATCACTGCAGAAGTCCTGTAAAAAGAACTGTCTGCCACAGGATCAAATTCATTAATGGATGGAAAAGTATTCTGGAAATAGAAACTTCCTTACAAATACAAAATGTTCCACCTAGAATAATGAGAAAGCAAGGAAAATTGAATCAAGGTGGGATGAGACTACAATATAGTTTTCTAGCTCACTTGGAATCTATTTTACACATTGTGGCTTCATTTTTATATTCGCATTTTACATCTGAAATACTGTAAGCTCCTGGAACAACATTCAGAAAGAATATGAGGAAGATGAATTACAAGGTAAAATATCATCTATTGTATTTAGTACACTTACATTTGAACTAAATTCCCTTCAAATTGCTAGGAAAAAAGAATCAATGAAGAATATATAACATATAGAAATTTTTTTTGGCTCCATGAAATGTATATGAGACATGCTTGTTCATGCTCCCATACAGAGGTTGGAAAATAACATTTATGAATGTTATTTTCTTCAAGGAAATATTAGGTCAGATACTTATCTCTGAGGTCATTTTATCCTCCATCAAATAGGAATTAATCCATCCATCTACAGATGAGAAAACTGAGTCCTAATTAAGAAATTTATGTAAGAAACTTGGTGAAGGTCCAGCAATTTGTAAGACTCTTAGAGACACGATTCCATATCCAAAACTGTTTTTCTTCCCTCTAAACCACTCTGTCTCCTAACCTCTAAGTATTAACCCAGCCAGTAACAATTATATCAATCTGAGTGAGTGAGTTCACCCTTGTGATCTCCTGGCTCTTATAAAAGGAAATTAACCAAAAGCCTATGGCGAGTGCCCTGTCTCCATCACCTGCTAGTAAAAGCTGAACTAGCTTCAGAAGCCTCTACTTTATTGTAAAACTATGTTCCATCAAGGGAATCCCAATGAAAATTTTCATAGCAATGAAGGAAGGAATGTAATGGCAAATATCAAAATCAAAGTCTGAATGAGACTTGTTTGTTCCTCACAAGACTTCTGGAAAAGAAACGCAGCCCATTCCAAATACACACAGCAAGAACAGGAGACCAAAAACAAAACAACAACAAAAAAAAACCTGCAGCAGTGATATTAAGCAGCCTGTGGCTCATTCTTCTATACTTCATAATAAAACCAAATATTTTCCTTTTGAAAAGTTAATATAATTGTGACTTCTTTAAAAAAATTAAAGTTGACTTTAAATGCTAATAGCTAAGAGGAATGTGTACATGAGGAGTAGTGATAATTAACACACATGTCCTTTCTATCCATTAAAAGGTCCTAAGGTAGCTACTCTTCCTCACCTGATTCAAAATGACCTATTTCAGTGATTCCCCACGTAGGCAGCGGCTCAACGAATTTGCCCTTTGACTATCATGGCATAAACCATGAATTTTATCTAAAAATATAGCATCTGAAAGGGAACAGAATTATGTACCTAATACTGGCTTTTTTTGCTTTATTGAACAAATCTAGTGATTGAAGCTAAAAATTATAGAAGTGGAATCATAATCTTAGACTATTCTTAGCAATAGGTACCACAGGTTCGATTCCTACCATAGAAAAATCAATTGTATATAGCTTATTTCAAATTTGATCCAGTGCCTTCTGTTAGCTGTATAAGACATTTTCCCCAGAACAATCTTTTCCTCTGTGATGACTGTATTCGATGTCTCACCCATAAAATCCTCACTTCAAATTAAGCGATACATGAAAACAATGATAACATTGATAAAAGCTTAGAATTACTATTCCTTAACAAGTTCAAGATTTGATATTTTTCAAAGCCACAGTTTTCCTTTCATTTTTAATGGAAATCTAAAAAAGAAAGCAAAAGAAACATTTCATATTCTTGAATGTTGCCAAACAAGAAGCAACAGATTCCCATTCAAAAAAAAAAGCAGGGACAACAATAATCTAAAAAATTAACAGTTCACTGCCGAAAGATTCTTAAGAGATAACTCACATATACTCATTAAATTCCACGGCAGGACTCACTACTTTTAACAAGGACCGTACATGAATATTTGTGAGATCATTGTTATTCCAAGAGTCGAGATTTAGAATTAAATAGGGAATTATAAAAGACATTCTTCTAAAAATTTTCCTATCTCAGGAATATTGATCTCTCTGTTCAAAATACTCTGCAGAGTTTGAAATATCCCAGGAAAAGCCATTACTTCAAAGTTATTACTTAGCTGTTTTTTCACTAGCAAAAACAGACACATTGAAGGGACATGGTCTATACTGCAAATCACAGTACTAATTATTATTCAAGAAAAAAAGTGATGAGGTAAACACAGTATATAAAAATCTTTTTGGGTAGGCCTATAATAGTTAAATAAATTTCTCTGTTAAAATGTTTCATTTTTTCTTTATTATTTTGCAGATTAGAAGTAGATATACCTCTTTTTCTCTACCTAAGTAATCCATGGATATGGAGCAAAAGGATTTTTTCCCCTATCATATTAGATTAGATTATTTCCTTTATGGTAAGAATAAACATTTTTATCTTTTAATCTTCAAGGACCAATAATTCTTGTTTTTCATTTAAAGGATGAAAGATGGAACATGATGCTAGAAAACTTGGTCAATGTTTCAAAATAAAATTCAACTTAAGATATACCATCCATGTCTACTGACACAAATTGCAATCCTGTATTCATTCTGTGAAGCTGTACTGGACAAGAGGTAAAGACAAACCTTTTGGCCAACGTGCTAAATGGCTGCCACCCCTGTGTCCCGTGTTGTGTTACGAAATGCTCCATGCATGGGGCCCTTGTCCTTACTAGATCTGTTAACAGTTTCACAGCTCAGGGTTTGGCTTCATTTGTTAAGAATCAAGCTGCCCTATCACTTGTATGGAACCAAAAAGGTTCTTAGGGTTCATAATGCAAAGGGTTCATAATGCAAAACTCACAAAAGGGCACAGCTGCTGTTCATATTCTCAAAGAAGTCTGTTCTAACAATGACGTCATGGAAAAAGGCTGGAATCTATTACGTGTCCCAGACAGTCAAGGCATTCAATCTCTCCAGTCCATGTAGGTATACAGGTTGCACCATAAACATTATGATAGCATTATAATAAGGCAGTAAGTTCATTAAAGAAAAAAACCACTGAGGCAGGTAATTAGGTCCTCTCTATAGTTCTGCTTTTATTTTACTTATTGACTTATTTTGAGACAGGGTCTCACTCTGCTGCCCAGGCTAGAGTGGTGTGGCATCATCATAGCTCACAGCAACCTCAAACTCCTGGGCTCAAGCGATCCTCCTGCTTCAGCCTCCTGAGTAGCTAGGACTGCAGGCATGCACCACCACACCTGGATAATTTTTTTATTATTATTTTTTGTGGAGATGGGGGTCTCACTACTGCCCAGGCTGGTCTGGAACTCCTAGGCCTCAAGTGATCCTCCTGCCTTGCCCTCCCAAAATGCTAGGATTACAGGTGTGAACCACCACCATCCAGCCTAGTTCTGCTTTTAGTAGCCTCACTTACCACTGGAACTACCCAAAAATTACAGTCATCATCATCTCACTGTATGATAAATCTACTGTGAAGCACAGAGCTCTGCAAAAATTACAAATCATTCAACCCTTGGTGCAAGACTGTACAAGGTAATGTAAACAAGTAATTTCTCTTTATCATATATATCTACACAGTGAACATGACGAATCATGGTCTTCAAAGAAATGCAAAGCAATAATGCATTCTTAATTTCAAGATCTTACACCTAAGTATTTAAAAACTGCTACCACTTATTATGGCGCAGAATGTTAAGTAGCTTCATCCTGAATCAGAAGCAGATGTAGGAGAGGCATCCGCTTTCCTCCTTTTACTATTCTAAATGGTTGACTATAACAAAGCATGCAAACCATTTTCCAAGTGAAGAATTTTTTAAATGACGTGAAACACATAAGTATTAAATATTTTCTACTACAGGTTGTATATCCCTTATCCAAAATGCTTGGGACCAGGCATGTTTCGGACTTCGGAATTTTTCAGATTTTGGAGTATCTGCATATACTTAATGAGATATCTTGAGGATGGGGCCAAAGTCTAAACAAAAGATTCATACACACATTTTACACATAGCCTGAAGGTAATTCTATACAATATTTTTAATAATTTTGTGCACGAAACAGAGTTTGTGTTAAGAACTTAACGTGTGGAATTTTTCACTGGTAGCATCACGTCGGCACTGGAAAAGTTTCAGATTTTGGAGCATTTGGGGGTTTAGGATTTTCAGATCCTGTATATTCATCTGCAGTGCTTTAATGATCTTAAATTCCAAATTAAAGAGAAATTTTGAACATCAAATACGGAAACTTTAACAGTTAAAATTATTGGAATGCTCTTGAGATATAATCAGAACAGATTCAGAACACGGAAAAAGGCCTCAATCTGTCCCTAATTAGCTGTTCAATCTTGAGAAAATTATTTACAGCATCCCATTTCCTTACTTTGCAATGAAGAGCGTAAGAAACAGTGCTGTATAAAGTCTCACTTTTCCGCAATAGTATGTCTCAACCCAGAGTCGTCAGGTGAGGGATGACAGTTAAGCCTTTCTTGCTTGGTGCAGGCACTGTCCTAAGGACAGTACACATATTAATTCGTTTAACCTTCAAACTAACCTATGTAGTAGGTACTCTTACTATCCTCGTTTAGAGCTGAAGACACGGCGGAGGAACAGATGCGGTAAGTAGCCCACCCAGTATCAGGCACATAGTGAGTAGAAGAGAAAGACTTCACATCCAAGCCTGCTGATTCCAGGGCCAGCTCTTCCCACCACTATGCTCCACTGCACATTCTGGGACGGTCTTAGAATGAGGAGGTCTGGTTGCTTTAATTTTCTCCTTAAAGGGAAAGGTCAAAATTGAATAATGGAAGCTTCATGACTGAGGATATTGCAGTGCCTTAGGATCACTGCCATGAACAGCAATTTTATAATACAGCATCAAATACAGGTGGAGAAAGTGCTAGATGGTTCCCTAGCTCCTAATCAGTTTCATTCTGCCCACAAAATGCAAACATATTTGCAGTGTTGCAAAGAAGACCGTGTTTACCTGCATGAGCATCCTCTATCCTATGTCTACCACTCTAAGGCAACGTTTCTCAACATCTGTGCATCTTTGGAGTTGTACTATGAGGCCAGAATTCAGTTCAATAGTGGCTTGCCATAAAGTGACGGCAATAGTTAAATTTAGTATCAGCTATGACATTTAAACATGGTATATCTGCTATATACAACTACAGTTGAAAATGAGATGTCTCAAACATGATTATTTATAGCCAAAGGCAAACCCTACTTATCAGCATGGGAAATGGCTTTGTTTAATTTACTGCCTATCGAGATTTGTTTATTTGGTTGATTAATAATAAGCAACAAAGAATAGTTTAATCTCAGTAGCATGGAAGATATAAATATCCAGAAGTTCTAAAGTTCGTTTTACTATCTTGATAAAAGTATGACAGGTTTGTAAAATTTCCTACATGTTCCCAATCAGTCATTTATAGACAGAAAAGACATTACACGCTGTTTACTTCTTCATCAAAGGGGTAAAGTGTTAGAGATCTTTTCTTCCATTTTAATGGACCACATTGCTCTAAAATTTGATAATTCAAACTTCTGTTGCATCTTCACACAGCTGTGAAAATAAAATTATTCTGACTCCATTTAAATTCTTTATGCCACAACATAAATATACATACCAAAATATACAAGATTAAAGGAAAAATCCATTTATTGGTACCAGTGCTATCTACAAAATAACCTTAAGTCCTCCCACTTCTTCTTTCCTTGCTAAGTGCAGGTAAACCTCCAATTAGACTCACTCTCTGTCTTCTGTCTTTTGCCTGTGCCAAAGAACTATGCAACCAGAGGACTCCTTTTACAGCACACAGCCACAACACAAGGTAAGTGTGGAAACAGATTCCCAACCATTTGAAGTGTCTGGGCACAGCTGGCGGAACACCTGTTGGAAATGGATGAGTGATGTCTGAGACACAAAACAACAGAAGCAAGAGAATGTTCACTCAACTTCCACTGTGTACTTTTCAGCATCAACCTTTTTAAGTTTATTGAAAAAATGATGAAAAAGTAACAAACTAGAAATCGATTAGATGAGCATTTCATTTTTCTTCTTGAAAACACAGCGCACCCCACTGAAAATAAGCCCAGAAAAATGAATCTCTACCAACTCAAAAATCCCACTTATAACTGAAAAAGTCCTATAAAAAATGCTAATTTTCTTTCGTTTATTACCCACACCACCTGCTAACTTTTCATAAATTTTATCTTTTAAATGTCTAAATGTGTTTTGCAAAAAAATGAGAAATATCTATAAAGAAAAATATTAATTTTAACTTTACATTTTCAGTCACTAAATGTTTACTCAAAGTAAGTAACTAGCACTTTTGTTTTCTTTTATCACCTATAGGAGAGCCAAGAGAAGGGTTTTACAACTAAAATGTAGAAGATACATGGATAAAGAAACTAGCTGAATTTCATAGGCTTTTTCACCAAGTAGGAAAAATAAAATACGGCTTCGTCATCAAAATTCCCAACATCCAAATGAAGTATCTGACTTTCTACCTCTAGAACTCACTTCTAACTAATCAACAAGCATTTACTACATCCTTACAATGTACCTGCTACCCTGTACCTCAAAATTCAGAACAACTTTTCTAGCAGGGGTTGGAAAAACCAAAAGCAATCAGCTAAAAGTCTGTGCCAAAATCCAGTTATTTAAGCACGAAAGCCGTGAAGAGGATTATGAAAGTGAGCATGAACTTTAGCTGTGAATTCTGGAGACCAAAATAGGGAAAAGAAACAGAGCTTGGTCATATACTCAATTCAGCAGAATAAATCAGTGCAATTAAGGTGGCCTTGGTACACAGCTGGTGATAGGATAAAAACTAAGTTTTAATTACCAATCCAACGGTCTCAAATGAACACAGACTATACATATTATACAATTCAGTAAACACTATTTCTTCACATGTTCGACAACTGTGATACAAAAAAAAAAAAAAAAAAAACCTTTAAGGACTTTAAGCTCTGCAAGACTATAGAAAATTTTATCCCCAAGGACTATGACATGGTAAAGATCCCACTGGCAATACCAAAAAAGCCTCAATTTATAAGAAGTCAGATGAAAAAAATGATTAACAAGACCCAATATCTAACTGTATTCTAACAATTCTTATTTTGTTATTTCACAAATATTTGATTTTCACAAAATAATAGTAATACCTAAATGCATTAGTGTTGCTGGCCTAGTTCCTAGGTAAAAACAAAAGGAGGTAGAGTCGTATCAGATTGATTTGTAATACTATCTGATTCAAAACAAACTACTCAAGTTGAAGTACTGACCACAGTGACTAAAATACTGTTGGAGTTTACGAATAATTTCACGAGTGTTGACTTCCTTCAATTGTGGCAAAGGTGTCTAAAATGGCTGTGGCTTTAAAAATGTATCAACCCAAAAAAGGACATCTTCCTAGATAATACCTAGAGAGAGTTATAATCAAATCATGAAAATCAGAAAATATAATCACTATTCCTAAAAACTATAAAATAACAAATGAGGTTTTCCGCTACCTACTACTAAACTGTATTAGTAATACATCACTTCGGCCTGATTGTTTCCATAAAGGATTTAAGAGAAAATAAGAAAGTTATAGCAAGTCACCGAAAGTTATTTAGTTATCATTTTGCTTTGGACCTGACAAAGTTTATGAAGGTTACAAACTTGACAAAATCGCTTGATGACATTAGTCTAGGAAAATTTCCAAATATGCAAATACAATCGACCCTCAAGCTGACTTTCAGATTGTCGTCTTTAAGTTTTCACGACAAACTGATAACATCACAGATCACCATGTTGTCGAGAACTATTAAATTTATATTGAAGAGTTTAGTTATTATCCTTGTTTTAAACTCATAGTTTTGGGCTACTCCTTAACTCTGGAAGCTGTAAAATTAATTCTAAAACAAAGAATAGATGTGGGGGATATTAAATGAGTAGCTGTAGTTTGTTTTTAATCACATACATAATTTCCTTAAGAATATACCAATTTAAGCGCCTGGTTCCATCATCAGTGTCCTTACTGATTTGTTGAAAGTTGGTGATTACCGCTGAGGATGTTAGAGCCCTTGAAACAAATTTCATTTGTCAAATGGGAAAAGGGCCACAGTGTGATTCAGAGTCGAGATTATGGAATCAGAGTATCTGGGATCTTGGACAAAACTCGCAAATCTCTCTTTGCCCTAGTGTCCATTCCTCACAGAGTTGCTGCAGAAACAAGGTATTGTGGAAATTATAATGTGCTCTTTAAAAACACTTGGTAAGTGTGAGCTATTGTTATAGTTATTTTCTGAGCTGCCTCAGAATCCAAAGCATGTCGAGGCCTCTATTTCTCTACCTCTGAAAAGTTATGAATACAACAAGCTCTAACGACAAAATCCAAGGATCAAATGGGAACTTCAAAAAAATCTAAGTGATTCTGGACCAAAATGGACAAGCACTTCTTCCTGTTTCTCCTGCTAGTACAGCTAAAACCCCCAGCGTCAGGTACAGAACACACATAAGACTATGAAAAGTAGAGAGAAGACAACTAGGGACCTCAGGACCCCAGAGGAACAACCAGGCCATGAGTTCCCTACAATCTTCTTTCTGTCTTATGTATCCCAGACTGAATCAGCACAATGCACCCGGGGAATTACCAGGCACGTGAGAAATTTATTGTTGTACGTTGTGGCTACAGATTTCAGAATTGTAGAGCGACTTAATGACTCGCTCAGTCTGTGAGCCTTCTGCACACGCCCACAGTCCCTCTTTTTTAACTTCCCAGGACGATGGCTCCCCTTCCCACACCCAGCCATGCTCAACTCAGTTTAAACCCTTTCTCACTGTTCTCCTGAAACCTAACGAATCTGGCTTTCTGCTTGTTTTCATTTCTGGCTTTCTCTTCATTTTCTCCATGAGGCTAAGTTCTAGCCAGAGCAACTCTGAGCTCCGTAACTATTGTTCACAGCTATTGTTTAGAACTCAGCCAAAGAGAGGCCCCCCACCCCCCAAAAAACCTGTCAAGGTAAAGAGGCTGCAAACACACCTGTCCATTAGGTTTTCTATTGAAAACCGGGATGAATGATTCACCTGAAGGCAGGAAGTGAAGTCCACAGTCACTCTCTCAGTCTGGCCCCAACGCCATTTGACTTGCTCCCTCTTTCTTGTCCCCGTGCCCCAAATTCGAATCACTGCGTTTACACCTTAACTAACGGTCACATGACCCGGCTAGACACACGACAAATTGCGTTAAGTGTAACTTGACACACAAAATCACTTTGCAATTTTCCCCTTAACATCAGTGACTTGTTACAATTTCTAGGAGGAGCAGCATCGTGGCGAATCTGACCCGATTCAGAACACCAACCAGATCAACGTGCTGCTGGTACTGGTGGTACCCACTGCTGTAACAGAAGCACTCTTGTCCCACGTGATGCTTTATACAAAGCACAGCCAGTTCAGGTATATCCACTCTTTTGACCACTTTGAAACCAACAAAATAAATAATAATAATAATAAATAACTGTAGGGGCAAAATCTAATGCGAGGCTCATGTTACATTTTAACAACAACAAAAATGCATACAAAACCCAAACTTTTCACTCCACGACTAGAGGCAACATAACTTCAGAGAGGTGAAGCCTTTTTCCCTTAAATCATACCCCCATATTTATTTACGCAGTTCGTCCTGCTAACATTCTCTGAGCAGCTGTGTCCCAGGCACTGTGCCTATGTTGGCAAGTGTATCAAATCTTGACTATTCCTTCAGATACAGTGATTGCTGATAACTGACTGGTAGGTAGCAGCATCGACCCAGAGGCCACCACCTCACTGTTCAGATCTCGGCTCTATGATTACCACCCTGCCCTAAATACTTTGGGTAATACAGCGTCTAACACACACACACGTCACCCTCTATCCTTTTACTCTGTTTCAATTTTTGCAAACAGTCAGCCCTGTCTTATGCTATTACTCTGTGTGTTGACTTCGTGTGCGACTCCCACTGTCGCCACACGAGCCCCCGCTGAGCTGTGGAACACCAGTCTTGCTCACCACTCCATCGACAGTGCCTAGAACAGTGCTCGGAAGGTGCTCGACACACACTTCGTGGTCTAATGCATGCTTCCAAATTCACAAACTACCAAAATCTTAAAACTTTGCTCTAAATGAAATCCTAACAGGGAAAAGCTTATTTGAGACTTCTATGAGCTCACAAGATCCAGAGAGACACATATCCTATAAATTGGCAGGCTATATACAAATCTAATACAAATAGATTTATGCAATGTAGTTTCTACCCAGTGCCGCGAATTCAGAGGCAGTCAAATGTTAAACCATCCTTGAAGCATATTTAAACTGTCTCTAAAATGGAGACGTGAGAAAAGGAATATAAGAGGAAACATAATTAATCTTCCTGCTAAAAGAAATATGAATTCCATAGTCAGAAATTCATGATGCAAACAATTTTCAAAATGCCATTCAAGCTTCAAGTTCATCTTTTTTTCTACGAGTTATCGTGGTTGTTAGGAAACCATACTGCATTAGAAAAGATAACACAGAAACCGTAATACTGCATGTAACTGGGCTCCTCTGGTGGTCAGCAGCATATTCATATTTGAATCAAACAATATGAGGGTTTTGTTTGGTGCTACCATAGAATTTGAGAGAAGAAAACTGGAACAAAAAGGCACACGCAATCTTACGGTATCAAGCTTTCAAAAACACGATAGAATAAGGTTCCACTTTCAAAACCGAGTTTTTCCAAAGAACCGGTATTAATTGCATGTTGATACAGAAAGAACACAAAAGTTGCATTTTCTCTACTCTGGATCCCAGTCTCGATTCCGTAAGTATAGCCCATTGTACGCAATTCCCAGGTCAGGGGTACGGTAGACAAATTAATTAGTCTATTAAGTCTTGGCCGTATCCTGGCACCGATGTTTAGGTTAGCACCTTCAGCAACAGTTTCTGACGCTTAACTGTGCTGCCATTTGTTCCTAGGAGGAATTAGGAATGAAGGGAAAAAGAAAACACGGCTGGGAAAAGTGCCCACTGACCTAAAGGCACAAACATGCACGTGAGTCAGGGTAGATTGGTGGATACATAAAAAAAGGAGAAAAACTCCAGTTGATTAGTTCTTGCTATTTTAAGTGATTAGGAGAAAAATAAATGGCTTCATATCTAAGGGAAATTTAAACAGCATTTAACACTCAACAAAGTCAACCTAAGAAAGATGATAATTTGCTATGACTTAGCACTAAGGAGAAACCAATGATTTCATAGGACGGATCTCTGAAGCATTCCATGGGAAGATTAAACACTTGACTAAATATTTGTGGATGCTACGAATGACTGAAATGAACCAAATCATATATTTGAAAAAACAGACACATATGCACACACAGAGAGACAGATAATCTCTTTCACTTCATAGCAATTAGCTACTGCAGATGTACCTACAAAAACCACATATCATACATGGTTCAAAATTCAGTAAAAGCAAATTTGTTGATTATCACGCAACACAACAGAATACCTATAAACTGTACAGGAATTTTCTTTTCTCTTAAATTTTTTTCTTTCGTTCAGTGAGGTCACGGTACAGTGGAATGTTTTCACAGCATCACTGACCCAGAAGTGTGCAAGGGATCAACCTTGAAAAGCTGTTTTACACGTAAGAACTGGGTGTTGAGACTGTCTCAGGTATCTTTGAGAACAGCAATGAGAAACGAGCAACGAGGTAAAGAATAACTCGGTTTACAATGACACTATCTGTCATAACAAATACCTGTGACATATTGGGCAACAGCACTGTTAGAACCCTGAGGCACCTTCACTAAAACGACATTAAAATCTACCCAGCGTGCTGGATTACTAAAAAAGCAATCACAGTAACTATGTTTTACATTTTCTCCTGAATATCCTACTGTTTGGGCTCTAGAAAACCTTAAATTGGTCTAATTTTCCCCAAACTCAGTGCTATTAAATTAAGGATTATTAAAAAGTATATTTCTTACAATTTTTATTCAGGAAATAATCAGAAATATTGAAATAGAAAAGAATTAGAAGGGTCAAAAGATAAGGATTTAATAATATTTGTAACAGCAAAAACCTGAAGCAAAGGAAAAATGTTCAACAATAAGGAAACAGTTATATAAATTATGTTATAACAGAATATTAAGAAGTCGTTAGGTGCCATGCTTTCAAGGAGCAATTTAATAAAATATAAAATCCCTATATTATGGCAGGCACACAATGAAGAATTGTTAAATGAATTCAAAATGCAGTTTACAACTACATGCATATGATATAAAATGTATTATATGCATCTTTTATATATAATATGCATATTCATAGAAACAAAAAAAAAAGATCCACCTAAGCGTTCACGGTGGTTATCTTTGGGTAGCAGAATGAAACGTAACTCATACTATGAACATATATTGCTTTTATAATGAGAAATGAAGGTGCTGTAGCTACTGGAAAAGTCTGAGCCAAGTGAGGTTATCATTACTGAAGAAGATCCTCCTTCTACAAGCGTCGACGGACTAATGGATAAGTCAGACCCTTCTGAGTGATCGCCTCATTAAACAACTTGCTAAGACCACCAGCCCTAACCGAGGCCAGCGACTCTTGATAATCTCCATTATCTTTCCACCAGGTACAATTAATCCCTGTTCTTAAATTACTGTTTCTTATGAATATGTATATTAACAGATAGTCTACTTAGCCGTGAGATGTGTTGTCAAAAAGTCAGTATTTCTTTATCTACGGCTCTGGAATTTTTCCTCTGAGGCCAAAAAAAGGGGGTATGTATGTGTGTATATTTGACAAACTCATTTATTTATGACAAACTGCCCTAAACCTGTTCCACATATGGCGGTGGATATTTTTACAAGCTCTGCTGAAGAGAATCCCATCCTTCAAATTGACAAGTTACGGTTTCTCCAAGAAATGTCATTTTGAAAGTTTTTTTACATAGCATTTTGAATCAACGTTGCCAACTTTTTAAAAAGTGTTCCAAAGGATGAAGTTACTCCCTAGATTAAAAAAAAGAAGAAGAAGAATAGTTACATCTCCTTCTTAAGATCCAAATTACATTTTGGGCGAACTCCACTGCAGTCTCTGTTATAGTTGCTTTTCTGTATTATCACCTATGTCACCTAGAAATGTCCCCACATGTGGCTTTCCCTCCATCACCATGAAATCAAAGCACATGGCATTCCTGCGTGCTCTGTTTGTGTGGTTACTATGGTGGTGACTTGCATTTTGCACTGGGATAACCCTCTTTGGGGCAAGGGAGAGGAGGGACCAGAAGAATGAAAGAAAAAGTCAGGGCAATGGTCAGCACCTTTGAATATTTACTTTTCATCTGGAACCACCTTTGGCCAAAATCTATAAAACTCTGCCCTGACTCTTCTGCGTCCTGGCGTGAAAGTCCTTAGTATTGTGTGATGTGCACACCACGAAGCTGGCAGAATCATCAACCTTTCCCCTTGCTCTCGAGAAGCACTAAACTCTGCCTCTCACCATCCCCCAAATCTCCACCTCAAACTCCCCTGAAACCAAGTCGGGCCCCAGTTCGCAGGTTTCAAGGACCAGACAGTGGGAACACCACGGTCAAAGTCTCCGATGAAAAACACATGAGACAGGACACTCTGCTTGTCTAGCACTTTTAAGCACACAGCCCTCCTCCATTGTCTTTGAAGATGTCACTGGGCGTGACAGGTGAAAAGAACAGTTAGTGAAGGAAATACTATACACTGTCTATTTTCACAGGTTTTCTCAGTTGTCAACAAGGTAGGTTCCTTGAATACCTGCATCAAGCAAACCAATGGTTTTCAAAATACTTTCCCCCAAAATGATGTTTGAAAAAAAAAAAAAGAAGAAAAACAAAACAAAAACTCTAATAGGTAACAGACAACAGTGGCTGATCTGATTGAAGAGTGGAAGATTCAAGAAAGAGCTGCAGGGCTTCCCCGACAGCTGCCCGCCCACTCCTCAGCCTCTTCACAAAGCTCGGCAGATGCCCTTGAAATCTACAGCCCTGAGGGACGCGATGTGAAGACCCATGAAACAGACCCTGCCCTTGTAATCACATAGTTAATACACACGGTGCTGGCTACTCCAGTAATGTAAAAGTCCACAACGTGTGTATAAACATTTGTAACTTTAAGAGTCAGAAGGAGTCACTAATTGTTTTCAACAATATTTTGCTCCATTATTATGAGAAAAACTATGTCACGATAGCATTTTAAAATACGAAAGTTCATCAAAGCAACAGGTCTAAGTTCTTAAAATGCATATGTCCCCCTAAATTGTTTTAAAGAGAGAAAAACTGTATTTTTAAATAACTATTAATAGCTATAAATGAATTAGTTACAAAGCATAAAGTCAGAGGCCAGAATCATGCAAAACCCTACTAGATAATAGAAATTGCTGTACTAGTTACAGAAAAGAAAAATCAGCAATGGTCCTCAAGCCTCTTAGCCAGCCAAATAGATGTCCAGAAATTTAATAAACTCTGCCTTTTTTTTTTTTTTTTTTTTTATTACCCATAAAAATGAAAGAAAAAAAGACGGGGTAATTTTGTGAAGAGTAAATAAAAAGTACTCTTAATATTTTAAGTGTCACAATAAGGCCTCCTTGTAAAAAAAAACGTGGTTGCGCACCATGAAAATTTCTATGTATTTCTACAACATACATTCAAGAGACAGTCCCTTGGGATATTAGCATTGAATCACTTCCTACTTGAAAA
>CAUYRT010078911.1:0-23410 GCA_963574885.1 Lepilemur ruficaudatus
TCTCTTTATTTCTCAAATAGGATAATAGGCTGGGCACGGTGGCTCTCGCCTATAATTCTGAAACTTTGGAAGGCTGAGGCAGGAGGCTCACTTGAGCCCAGGAGTTCAAATCCAGGCTGTGCAACAGAGAGGGCAAGACCTGTCTCAAAAAAAAAAAAATTCTATTATGATAAATACCAGTTATTAATTGTTGCATGCCAGGCTTTATATACCCATGTGCTAAGTACCTAGTACAGTAGTCTCATTTATTCCCGAGACAGCCCCTGCAGGTAGGAATCTCTTATGGCCCCATTCTGCAGACGAGGAAATGGAGGCTTAGGTTATGTAGCTTGTTTGTAGGATAAGTGGCACAGCCAGCATCTGAACCCAGTTCTGTCCGAGTCCAAAGCCCACGCTCTTGACTACAAGACTGCCTCTGTCTTCATGTCCTTGGGTTTGAATGATTTATTTTCTCCATGTCCCGCTCGGTCTCAAAACAGCCGTCTCCTTATACCTCTTCCTGCCACTCCCTGAACACCTGCCTGGCCCCTCTTCTGCTCAGAATTAATGACAGTGGCTGGCTGGGATGACATCTGGGTGGCCTCCCATGGTGAGCTCACCAGGGCTTCCCCATCCAAACCAAATGGTGAGATCAAGCCCATTGGGGGTGTCATTTCCTCACCCCTCCAAAAGGAATTCAGTTGTTTCTGCTTGTCAAACGTGTCCGTTTCCTCGCTAAGCCTGCATTAGTCACCGGGCTGTGTCAGTAGTGAACGCATTTACTGTGTTCTGACAGCTGCCAAGCTACAAGCGCATGTCCCGTACATGGCAGCAACACGGGCTGCGCAGGAGACCCAGCAGACAACTAGGACCCCTGAAAGGATGTCCAGGCCCCGAGACCGCAGAGAGGATGCTGCCGGAGGAGCCGTTGGTCCAGTGTCCATTCAGCCCCCACCCTGGCAAAGCGGTGGAGGACATTTTGTGTGCAGGGAGGTGACAGCCCTATAAAAAATTTCTTCTCTTCCCCACTCGGAACAGAGCCCATCTGTCCAACAGTGTCTGAAATAACACCGGCCAGCCAGCAAAGGAGTGTCCATTGTCACATGCACATTTGTACCGCAGGTAGTCCACATGGGCCCCTGTAATTCAAGTCAAAACAGCCTCTTCGGTGACAGGGAGGCGGGGAGCCAAAGTGGTAGTTATGATTCCAACAACGGGGAGGATTGTTTTTCTAAGAATTTCTGCCAGTGGCCACTGAGGACTCTTTGTGCACCTACGGGAGATCTTGAAATTTAGGCAGCTATCAAATTCCAAATTAAACACCTGTGTGCTGCCTGCTTGCTGGAGAGGCAGCCCGGTCACACTGATCTGTGTTGTGGGAAAGACCGGAATTTGATTGTGCTTGCTGCTGTCCTATGGAAAGCCTCCTAACAAGCTTTCCCAAGATCACAAATTAGATGCTGGGGTTTAAAGCTGCCAGGCCAACGGAGCTGTTGTTCAAAACTCAGAAATAGTCTGCTTCGAGCCTCTGGCTTCAGGCTTCCCTAGAGTGGGCTATTGTGATCTGGTCGTGTGGGGACTTTATTTCTACACAAATTAGGACCGCTAATTTACATTGGGTCTTTTGTGACCTCTTTTTCAGAGATGAGTACCAGCTAGAGTGTGGCAAACATTTTCTTTTCTCTCCTAAATATTAACTTTAGCATCAGTAAGGAAAAGCATCAGGATGGTGTCACCTAGGATTTAGGTTTGTAAGAGATTTCTTGTGGCATGGCGTCACCGTAGCTGAACATGAGCTGTGAATCAGAATGCTGGTTTTCCATCCTGGACCTGTACCTTTCTGGCTTTGAGTCTTGGGCAAATTACTTAGTGTCCCCAAGCCTCAGCTTTTTCATCTGTGAAATGGGAAAGATGGTAACTGTGAGAACTAACTTGGATTGTTGTGGGAATTAGATGATTAGCAAAATGCTTAGCATGGGACCTGGCACATGGTAAGCATGTGATATGTGCCTAGAGCATTATCTCAAGATGAAGATGGAAATTGTTTTTCCTTGTTTCTTTGTCCAGCTCTCTTAAGGCTTACTCCTGGGTTTTAGGGGCTGGAGTTGGAGCACACGCACAGGCCAAGGAGAGGCCCCTGGGGAAGCTGAGGTTTGGCCACTTGGGAGACGAGATGCCAGCCCCGGCTCGGGTGCCAGGGTCAGGAGTGAGAGTTCTGCTCGGGGCCAGAGCAGGCCAGGCACCGACTGCGGGTGTGGGCGGATGGGCAGGGGTCAGGCCCCAGATGATTGCTTGGGGGTACATGGGTGGGGCAAGTCAGGTCTGGGGCTGGTAAGACGGGGGATTGATGTTTGTTTTTAGAAACATTTTATTATGGTAAAATAAACATAAAATTCACCATTTCAACCATTTTGAAGAGTATAGTTCAGTGACATTAAGTATATTCACATTGTTGTGCAACCATCACTACTATCCATTTCCAGAACGTTTTCATTATCCCACTGGTGAGTGCTCACTCTTCCTCCCCCTCCCCTGGCCCCACACCCACCCTCCTACCTGCTGTGGCTGTGAATTTGTCTGCTGTAGGGCCCTCACGTGAGTGGAATCACACAGCATTTGTCCTTTTGGGTCTGGCTTGTTCACTCTGCATAATGTCCTCAAGGTTCATCCGTGTAGCACATGTGTCAGAATTTCCTTCCTGTTGAAGGCTGAGTAATATTCCATTGCACGTTCAGTCATCATTTTGTTTACCTATTTATCCATCAGTGGATGCTTGGGGACGTCTGCCTTTTGGCTACTGTGAACAACACTGCCGTGGGCACAGGTGTACACACGTCTGTTTGAGTCCCTGCTCTCCTTTCTTTCTGGACATATACCCAGAGCTGGAATTTCAGGGTCATATGGCAATTCTGTGTTTAATTTTTTGAGGAATCGCCTTACTGTTTTCTGCAGTGGCTGCACCACTTCACACTCGTACCGGCAGTGCGCAAGGGTTCCGATTGCGCCACATCCTCGCCAACATTTATTTTCTGTTTTTTTCAGTAATAGCCATCCTAATTGGCGTGAAGGGATATCTCATCGAGAGGCATTGGTTTTAAGGGCATCATTCAAGAGTCTGTCTTTAAACGGAAGGTTCAGAAGCACAGTGCTTGGCACATGTTGGACTCACGATATGAGTGTGTAAGACCACGAGGTTTCAGCTCGCTAGATTCTTAGCTGTCTCTAGGGTCGGCACTATTTGGAGACAGGTGGCGACCTTGGCAGTGGGATTTTATGGGCACCAAAATGTCCATCTGGCCCCAAAGGTGGTCTTTACCAGGTTGGCATGGTGCCTGACATCCCCAGCAGGAAGGTTACCTGTTAACATGGAAACAAGTTACCTGGGAGGAACAAGACGACACATCGGTGTGAGCATGGTGGCTGGCTGTCGCCTGGCACGGAGCCCTGGGAAGGCGGTCCGGGGCACGCTTGTTTGGGGAAGGCAGGAGAAGATCTGAGGCTGGAGACCTTGCTCTGTCCATGAGGCCAGGCAGTGGAAGCAAAGGGAAGGCCCCAGAGACAGTGGGGCTGTGGGTTGCTCAGGACCAACACTTGCATTCCTGGAGCATCAGCTGCAACAGGGGAGATATCCCCCCGCTCCCCGTGTGGCTTCTCCATCCCTTTGCACAGTTCCCACTCAGTCCAGTGAGCGCTCTGGAGTCTCTGCTCCCAGTTACCTTCTCTCCACCTGAAGGGGCCCTCACACGCCTCTGCTTCCTAGCTTCCTCCGGCTTTGGGTATTAGTAGCCCTATCTCACCACGTGGGGCTTTGTTAGAAAATCCAGAAGGCTTGATTCATCCTTGTTCTAAATGGCCAGTAGCTCTGGACTAAATGTGCTAAACGGGATTTAGAGAACAAAACAGGGATTCTGGAGAATCCAAGTATTTATTCATTCAACATTTATTGGGCACATTCTCTGTAAGAGTGACTGTGAGTGGCAATTGGTGGGGAGAGGCCATTGGCAGATGACGGAGACACTTACTTCCACTCTTGAAGAGTCTGTTGTACAGCCAGGGATGCGATTGTAGAATCCAGCGAGCGAGGACAGTTGGAGTGCGCAGGCGTTGTGATGGGAGATAGGACAGGGTCCGAGGGGAGCGCAGAGGAGTAGCTGGGGGCAGGCAGGGCAGGGAAGGCTTCCTGGTGAGATACACAGCTCACCAGCCCGCGAACAGCGTGATGTAATTGGGGTTTGGGCCGTGCCAGAGTCCAGGAACCACAGAATTATTTCTCTACTTAATTTCCCTATTGTGCATTTATGTTTTAAGAGAAAAAATGTACTGGAGAATGAAAGGCCATCAGCAGGCCTCCATTGTGCCAGATCTTGTGCTAGAGCAGTTGCCCTGCATGTTTCCCTGTTGCTTCTTCCTCTCAGGATTGTTGGGGGGGCAGGGAGAGGTTGCAAACTGATGCTCATGAAGCTTTAAAAACGCTGTGTTGAGAAAAACATATCAGGTCCGACCGTGGTGGCTCACGCCTGTAATCCTAGCACTCTGGGAGGCCGAGACAGGAGGATCACTTGAGGCCAGGAGTTTGAGACCAGCCTGAACAAGAGTGAGACTCTGTCTCTATAAAAAATAGAAAAATTAGCCAGGTGTGCTAGTGCACGCCTGTAGTCCCAGCTACTCAAGAGGCTGAGGCAGGAGGATTGCTTGAGCCCAGGAGTTTGAGGTTGCAGTGAGCTATGCTCTAGCCCTGGCAACAGAGTGAGAGAGACCCTATCTCAAAAAAAAAAAAATTGTTATAGTTAAAATGATAGGAAATGGAAACGAACATCACCAGGATCTCAGTTCAAGTGGTTCTCATCGACAAAATAAGGAATATTGTTAGTCATTAGTATTACATAATTTTTCAGGCCCTTGAGAACTGGGGTCTGGATATCCAAATCAATTTAAAACATTATGATACATATTGTCTATGATTTGAGTAAGACAATGATTTTGAGTTGTGCTTAGAGAAGTGTTTCATTTATTTATGGTTATCCTGCAGATCTCTACTGTGCATAGTTTCCCCCCCAGATGCACTCATCTCTCCCTTGACAGTTGTTAGTGAACAATAACTAGTAAATGTGCTGTCACGCTGGCTGCAGGCGGGAGCTCAGCCTTTCGTTTTTGGTCAACTCAGCAAATATTTTTAAAACAAGGTTTAAAATTTTTTTTGCAACTTTTAACCATGCACATTATTTTGTTCTAAAAAGAAAATGTAATATTTTATATATTTTTTAATTTGGGGGGAGCCTATCACATAGTGTTTTGCAATCCCAGATATTGGGTGAAAAAAAAAAGTTTAGAGGACAGTGATTTTCAGGCATTTATTCAAATATTTCCTCCTATTTCTAAACTACATAAAAAAGTGATATGACTGCTTTCTTAAAGGACTTACCAGAGATTATAGCCTTCAAGTAAAGTAATGCTTAATTCAGGGTGGTTGGCAGTTTCATCTTGGTATAAATATTCTCCAACAGCACCTTGTAATGCAGATGCCTTCAAGGAGCACCCGGATGGAGAACCTTTGTAACTGCAGTTGGAAATAATCTAAGAAAAATTAATGTGTTATTTTAGAGTCAGTGGTGGTAGGTTTTAAGAGAAAACTTCTTTGTGGGCTTGTGATTTTCTTGATTAGCAAAGTGGAATCTGCAAACCATGGGGCTCTATCCTCACCTTCCCAACCTCACAGTTCTTGTTCTATCTCCCACAGCCTCCTGATTAGTAACACTATACTGACACATTTGAGAAACACGCACTTATGGTTCCTCATGGTTTATAGCAACTTATTTTCTTTCCGAAGTGAGAGATTTTTGAGAGGACATATGGACCAGGACGTCATAGCTCAGAGCCGTGTCTAGGATCAGGTAGTTCAGATGAGAAGGAAGGAAGAAAACTTTGATGATGTTAGAAACCGTTTTTGACATTTGGGGCCGTCAGCTTAGGAAAATGAAAGAAAGATAGTTTCATTTTCTCACAGAATGGTGATATTGGTTAGAAGAATATTTAAAAATTAGGTGATCATGCCTTTGAAATGGACAGTTGAAGTGCAGCAGACAGTTGTCAAAGTTTTCTTGAAGACATTCATATACAAATCCGAATCATAGATTAATTCCAAATGAATGACATACTTATTAGTTTGCCAAAATTAAGAAATTGTTGATAGTAAAATGCTGTAATCTGAGCAGCCAATCATCAGACTAACTGTGGGTGGTCTGTCTGGTCATGAAGACTCTTGTGTGTTTTGGAGGTTGGGCAGGGGAGGGCCTGGAAGGTGATACTGTTTTGGGGTGCTCTCTGTTAGCCAGGAAGTCATAGGGATTTGCCTGCTCCGTTTGTTATATCTGTGTTTGAACTGACTTCACGTGGCTCTGTTGAAGATTTATATGACTTTCTTGTTTGGAAAGAATCTCTGCATGAAAGCGCTCTGAGGAATATTTTAATGAGGCTGGGAGCCATTTAGGGAGCTGGCATAGGACAAAGATAGGTACTACCGGAAAGGGGGCAGATGTGTGCCAGGCAGAGTAAAGGGATAATCCCGGGAATGGGGGTACAAGCTGGTCTCATTTACCACCATGTGGTAGGTGAGGCAAGTTCCTAAGAAGTGGGGGTAGCAGACAGGGGAGACTACGGCACCACTGTCCTTTCTTGGTAAAATATGCCAAGTGCAGATTGTATGAGAGGCGGCCAGGTTGATGCCCGGCTTCCGTCTGGACGATTTAGGCTATGGAGATGAGGGGAGAGATGCAGAGAACAAAGATGTGGGAGGGATGGAAGGAAAGAGTTTACCACGAGACTGGGCGCAGTGGTTCACACCTGTAATCCTAGCTCTCTGGGAGGCCAAGGCAGGAGGATCGCTTGAGCTCAGGAGTTTGAGACCAGCCTGAGCAAAAGCGAGACCCTGTCTCTACTAAAAACATAAAAATTAGCCAAGTCCAGTGTTGTACACCTGTAGTCCCAGCTACTCAGGAGGCTGAGGTAGGAGTATCGTTTGAACCCAGGAGTGTGAGGTGGCAGTGAGCTATGATGATGCCACTGTGCTCTACCCTGGACAACAGACCAAGACTCTGTCTCAAAAAAAAAAAAAAAAAAAAAAAAAATTACTGCAGTGCTTCCCAACCTGTGGCACACAGAGAAAATAATATTTTATGGCAAGTGGGCGGCTCTTGGCAGGAGATGACCAGCTTGGAAGCTCCAGCCATTCCTGGCCTTGTCCAGCCACCCAAGGTGTGGCTCAGAGGCTCTAGCATGTACTTGTAGCCATCCCTGCACACTGGGAAACCCTGGTCTAGTCCACGTCATGAGTACACAGTGAAAAGATGGCAGTCACAGAGCCCTTTGAGAAGCTGATGGGAGTTATGGGCCTTCTCCCCGGAGAGACACAAAGTGACACACGCATATAGTTTTGCCCACAGTTTCAAAGGATTCATGGAAATCATGCTCCTAGTTCTACTTCTGGGTCTCAGCATACAGACTCCTATTTGAGATCATTAATCAAAGAAAGGGCATTGATGAAGAAATGAAGGCAGAGTCATATGAATAAACTCAGCAACTAGGATAAAAAGGTTGATCTAAAGAAGTATAGAGTCACAGACTTTTAGGGCTCCCAAAGACCCTTTCAATAAAGCTCTGGCTTTGGAAGTGGTTCAGATGCTGGAGCTACCAAGCAGGAAATATCCCGGCCAGGTGATTCAATCCAACCGCGCAAATTGCAGTGGTTGAGCAGATGGCTTAGCTCTGTCTGCTTTTTAAAGGTCTTAATATGAACTTGGGATGATTATTTGGTAAATAGTCAATTTAATGGCACAAATTTTATTTCTTCATCTCTCCTTTGCAAACATTTTTCAAAGGGAACCTTCTCTACTTTTCTCCGGACATGTGGTGGGGTGGGGAGTGCGTGGTGAGGTATGCTCTTGCATGGACTTGCTGGTTTGATAGGGCTGCTTGGCCACTTGTCACTCCCAAGGGCTCTGCTGCTCGGTTCATGATCGATTCTGATGGACTCATTTTCACTTGCCCAAAGAAACCCATATGCACCCTCAGAGCACCTAGACTGCTGAAATCTCATGTATCTAAAACAACAATACATTCAGGCTAAATGCCTTACCAGTTATTTCTGAACCAAAATAAAAACCAGATCTCAAAAGACTAAATGGTGAGTAAGGGATGGAAGGTCAGTACTACCTTGAAAAGTGTGTGACTTCTGTTAGTTTAATCTCAGGTCTCACATCATGTGAAAGTTCTGTCTCTTTGCAAAATACAGCCTGGGGGGACACTTTGCCAGTGTCTTGCTCTGGTGAGTTAATATGCATGTAGACAGTTTTATAACAGATTATTTACCAACGGCAACAGAGTGCCTTAGCACGGGAAGACTTTGAGAAAGCTGTTCTGTTGCACTGGCTAATTCCATATTTCAAAATAATTTCCACTTACTCCTAGTGTATGTAGGTTCTCTCAGATTCTTCCCTCTACTGGTGACGTGGGAGAACTGGCAAGTAGGTGAGACTGTGTTGCCCTCTGGTGTCTGCCAACCTGGAGGAAGACTCGGGAAGACGAGATGTAGAAGGAAGATGGAAGATATTCCACATCGAGAGAAAGATGGAGAGGTGGAGGGGTCAGGGAAGGAAGAGGGAGGGAAGGGCATGTGCTTGGCATGCTGCACCCATTGGGTCATCTTCTCTGGTGAGTGACAGGAGTCCAGCTACCCTATGCCACTGAGGAGGACAGTGATTCCTCCAGATCTACTTGCCCGATGAATCTGGGGCCTCCGTGACCTGTGATGGGAAAGAGCAGGTTCACCAAGGGGTGTGACTTGGCCTTTCTTTTTGGGGAACCACTGGGGAAGAGAGCTGGGTGGTGGCCACCATCTTCCCATTCTTCGGGTTTGGCCAAATAGGGCAATGTCCCTGGGACTGGAGCTCGGGGGCAATCCTTTATCTTTGGGGGAATCTCTTGGTGATTAGACATTATGAAAAGCTCAGGGATAGCAAAGGGGAATTTGTTGGTTGTCCACCATAGGGAGGTCTTCAAGCCTAGGAGCCATGGCCGTTTTAGACTCTGTCCCTCAGGAGCCCCCTTGAGAACATCCAGGCGACCACAGACTACCAGAAGGGCGACCCAGAGGGGAAGAGATGGGGAGAGAATCTCTTCCCTCCAGCTGATTTAACCCAGCCCTCTGGCCTCAGAATTGCAGGTACAATCTGAGGACCTGCTTCTTCCTAGGATGGAGACCAAGATTTCTGCCAACACCCCCAAATGGGGGCAGGGGATCCCTGTCTAGCCTGGGGGATGGAGGCCACACAGCTTCCCCAAGCTCCTCCTCACCCAAGTTCTTCCCTTCTGGCCACATTGCTGGGCTTTGCCCACTCTCTGGCTGTGTTTGCCAGGGTACTGAGCAGGGCATGGTTGGCTCAGCCAGCCTATTAAATCTTGAATCATTTTCAGATGCGTCTGTCCTGTCATTGACTTTTGATGCCTTACACAGGGGTAGACGTTATATCTTCTTGCCACAAACTGTGGAAAGTCACTGGAATATTGTTGATGACTTTTCTTATAGAAACAATTAATGACTATTCAAAGAAACCAGTGGCAGCTTAGAGCAAAAACGTGCGCAAAGTTTGGGCAGTGGCGTGGACAGGTGGAGCATCCCCTCTTTGGTCAAGACTAGGGGAGATGATGGAGCCCATGGAAAGGAATCCTTTGGGCAGCTCAGCCCTGTGGGGCCAGGGAGAGGACCAGGGTTGCCATGGTTACCAGGGAGCTGGGAATCAGGCGGAGGAGGGAAGTGAAGTTGGGAGGAGGAAGCACCTTCAGAAACAAGTTCCTTTTGTAGATTATTTTGGGTTTTTCAAACCCTAGTTCAAAAGCCAATAAAACTGGGATCCTCATGCATTTCCCAGGCTGGCAGAACTCTTGAGTGAAAGAGGGATAATAGTCTAGCACTTATCACCCAGTAAATTTAAAACGTATTTATTGAATGGGTGAAACATTGCAACTGATTCTGTTATTGGTTTTTGACTAGAGGGCATGTATATGGATGGGAAGAAAGAAGGGGAAAAGGGAAAACAGATTATTTGTTTATTTTTCATTCTCTAACCACATAGGTTAGGGTTAGAGTTATGGAAACAATGCAAGGCTAGAAGATGTAAGAGAGGTTTAGAGGGAGAAAAGAAAGACAGTAGAATAATTTTCAAAGATAGCCAATTCATGGATTTGTAAATTATTTTAATTTATTTAATCTTTAAGCAACTGAAACGGAAATAGGCATAATAATGGTAGTTTTTCAGAGCTCTAATCTATATGCCCAGCGACACTGAGCTGATTGGGTCAGGAACCCCACTGCGCACGTCCAGTTTCCACAGGTGAGACCCCTTTAGGCTAACGACTGAATACCTAGGATTGGCTTTTAAGGAAATGTCGCTATAGGAGGACATCTTGAGCTGTGTGTGTGTGTGTGTGTGTGTGTGATCCCACCCATTTTGCCCTGTTACCTGCCTGGCAAAGGTCTTTGCCTTTGAACTTTTGGGCTTTGAGTACCCAACCACCCAGCCACCTCCAGCCACCTTCCCCGGAATTTGCTCTGTCAGAGGAAGGGTAGAGTTTATTTTACGGTAGCACTGGCTTTGCCTGTAACTTTTAATGCTCTTTTCTAGAAAAAAATTTGTTGACATTCATTGTATCTAGACTAGGTTGTTCCTTAGGAAATCGTTTCGTTTTGGCTTCCTTTCATTTGTGGAAATACGAGATATATCGCCAAGGATAGATCATTTTGCTAAATATTTCTCTCCCTCCCCCATCTTTCTTTGTCAATCAAAGCTATTTCGTATTACCCGAGCAACACAGTGATTTACAAAGTGAAAGGGAGGGACAATCTATTCTCATGGTTAGACAGCAATAAAAAATATCTACGTGGGCCAGGCCGATGTGACTGTCGGAGAGCGTGCCCTGGTAAACCGAAAGCTGGGAGAAATGAACGGTCAAAAGCCAGGCCTGGGTGTTCTGAGTGTGCATCTTCTTAGGCCAAAAATCATCTTCATTTTTTTTGGCGGGGAGTGTGGTGATTTCAGAGTTTGCATTTGTAAAAGTTATTAGCTTGGAGCCCTCGGTCAGCAGCACTGTGCAGAGCTGCTAGTTGCCTTCCCTAACTAAGCCTGGCCCTCAGAACCGGGGCGTGGGGGCGGGTGGCGAGGGGACCGGGGTGGGGGACAGGCAAGTCCTTAGGAGGAAACGCTGTGGGCGTCCTGGGCAGGGTGGGCTGGCGAGTTCCAATGCCTCCTGAGCCTCATCTCTTCCTCTATCTCCCTTCCTCTCTCACATGATAATGCCCTTGTGAAGAAAAATATTTTTTGATTAAAAACCAGCAGATGATCACATATGCTTGTCTCATTCTCCTGTTGGATCTACCCCCTCTCGGAATCCTCCCGCAGCTCGGTGTCGGGGTGCAGAGCATGGAAGGGCTGCTGGGGTCAGATTGTCGGCGTGCGTGCACCCCGGCTGATGAGTCAGTAGTAGAACTTTGCTCTGCGATATTTGTATGGAAAATGCAGTGTTTGCACAATGAAGCTCTCCAGATTTTTAAGCGGTAGGAGTGAAGCCAGTTTACAATCAATGATAACAGGTTTCCCTCGCTGCCATTACTGCAAATAGTATCTTATTTCAGCAAAATGGTGGCAACCAGCAGGAGGTCCAACAATGCAGATTTTAATCAGAAAAT
The DNA here is from genome assembly GCA_963574885.1 of Lepilemur ruficaudatus. Classification (NCBI taxonomy): domain Eukaryota; kingdom Metazoa; phylum Chordata; class Mammalia; order Primates; family Lepilemuridae; genus Lepilemur; species Lepilemur ruficaudatus. The sequence continues at coordinate 11,717 of CAUYRT010078911.1, forward strand.
TTAATTTTATATACAATTCACAGTTTGTGCATGGTGAGAAATGTTTCTCCCTGCATGAACTTTCAGGACTCGGCTCTGAGCAAAAGGAGTTTCAATTTATGTAACACCTTTCTCAGCAAACAATACCCCAAAGCACTTCCTGGTAATATATGGCTTGTGCTGCTCGGGAAGCCACTGCTGAAGTCTTTCTTAAAATTACCCAGGATATTTATTTGGAGCAATTAAAAGAAGCGGCTACATTTCACACAAATCCGTTTATAATGTAGACATTAAATCGGGCAAGATTTCAACGTGGAGTCGCTCTGGCTCCCAGCGCAGCTGCACTGTGCTCTCTTTGCACGGATTTGCTCCCTGGTAAGGCAGCTTTCCGCCTGGGCTCATTGTGTTTTCCCAGTTGGCTTGTAAACTCTCGGAAGAGAAGCCTATAATGGAAATGTTGACAGAGCCTTTTATGCGCCGGTCGCTGGGCTGTGGTTGCTGAGTGGGCCTGGGCAGGGCGGCTGGGGCTGCTGCTTGCCCAGGCCACTCCCACGTCGGCTCAGGTGGGGAGGAGAGGAGGGTGGCACGGCTGGCCCTGGAGGACAGGGAGATGCCAGTCCTTGGCTACGTTGCTGTGCTTGAGCACTGGCTGGCTTTGGAGGGCACAGGGCTGATTTCTCTAGAAAGGGAGCAAGAAGATGTGGTGGGGGACATCAGGCATACACCTGGACATCAGGTGTAACAGGTCATGACAGAGTCAGAGGGGGGAGGAGGCAGAGTCTGAGCGGGGAGGCCAAGTCTAAGCTTCTCAGGGAACAACCATCCCGGTTGAAGAGGGGCTGGGAACCAAGGTGCAGTTGGGAGGCGCTGATGGCAGCATCTCAGGGAACCCCATCCTGCATCAGAAGGAGCTGGAGAAGGCAGCAGGAAAGGCCCTGGCTGCCCAGTCTTGCCCCGGCCCATGCCAGGAAAAGGCACCGTCTCCACTTATGGGAGGAAAATTCCCACCCCCGCATCGTCGATTCCTAATAGCATCTGGGAGGGAGTCCCTGAGTCCCCCGCCCCACCCCAATCCCGGGTGTCTGGCCCCTCCGTCTTTACCTACAGTTAATGCCATGTTCAAGTGGGGACAACGGTGGCTTCACTGGGAGCACCCAGACTGCTCTCGACCACTGTTTCCTGTTCTGCCAGGACCTGGGGATGAAGTCACCAAGGCCCTGGCCCAGCGGGCGGTAAGCAGAGCTGGGTTTGCAATGATGGCGTCTGTTTCTTGAGAGCCTACTCCAGCCGGGGCCCTTTGCCCGCCTTACCACGTTTGATCCTCGCAACAGTCCCGAGGGAGGTCTTCTCAATACTCACCCAGGGGCAGTCTGAGTCTCGCAGAGGTTAGGCAACTTGCTTGGCTGAGTCGCAGAGTCAGACAGTGCCCGCAGACCTGTCTCCAAAGCCAGTGCTCTTTCTTCTGCAAACTGAAGAGCCCACAAGGAAGGGCCAAGTAGAACCCACTATTGGTGTTCTCTCGGGAGAGGGCGCTGGGAGGGCACTTGGGGAGCTGGCATCCGCGGGAGAAGGCCTTGGAAGGTGCCCAGCGTGTCCAGCAGAGAAATCAAGCCAGGGAGGTAGGGCTGAGTCGCAGACACCATCAGGTCCTGACTGCCAGTTGCCACCCAGGCTGTTCGGCAAGGGTCCTATGTTGATGAGCAATGTCTTCCCTGGACCCGGGAGAAGGGAGTAGCAGTTGTTTGAATGTATCTGCAATCCCTGGTTTAGATATTCCTCAGCTTTGAGATTTTTTTTCTTCTGATGAATGCTTCCATTTTCCACAAACAGGAATCTCACTGTTCCTTTCCTTGTCAGCCTGAGTCCCCAGCTTTGGAATTGTTTGGTCAGGAGCCTATCAGAATAATCAGGCATGCACAGAAGCATGGCCAGAGAGTTCTTAATGACAGTTTAAAATTCAGAGAACATAGGAAGGAGTCATTTACTTTATGTATATTTATATTTGTTACTTAGTATGTCTGGGCACAATCCTGAGTGTTTACAAATATTTACTCATTTACTCAATCCTAGAAGATAGGGACAGCTGAAGCCCAGAGAGGTTAAGTCACTTGTTCAAGGTCACACAGCTTTGTGAACTCATGCAGTCTGATAACAGAGTCTGCATGATTAAATTACACCATGCTGCCCTACCATGTAATTAATATTTCTATCTTGCTTTCTGCATGGTGTTGCACTTTCTTTGCTTTATATTTGTTTTCCAGGCTAGACTGTGAACTTGTGAGGAAGGGATTATGTTTTACTATGTGTAAGTACCTGATCTAAAAGAGGAGCTCCTTTGGGAGGCTGAGGCAGGAGGATTGCCTGAGGTCAGGAGTTCAAGACCAGCCTGAGCAAGAGTGAGACCCCCGTCTCTACAAAAAATAGAAAAATTAGCCAGGTGTGGTGCTGCACGCCTGTAGTCCCTGCTACTTGGGAGGCTGAGGATTGCTTGAGCCCAGGAGTTGGAGGTTGCAGTGAGCTATGATGAGGCAACAGAGTAAGACCCTGTCTCAATCAATCAATAAAAGAGAAGCTCAACCATGAGCATTATTAGTGGTATGATGTTAGGAGTTAATTCCGTTGTAGTTGAGTTGGGTTTTATTTGTGTGTGGGCTCACTAGAATGAGCTTGTAGGAGTGTGACTCTGAGTTCTATATTTCTATATCCCCAGCATCTAACACAATATAAAGGAAAACATCTTCCATCTGTTCATTAATTCATTAACTCATTCGTTCATTCATTCAATGAAAATGTATTAAGGGACAGGCACCATGCTAGATGCCAGGAATGAGCTAAGTAGATAAACTTTCTGCCTCTGTGGTTTAATTCCAACCTCACAGGAGTATGATATAGAAAAATGTCGATTTTCTTTAAATTTGATACACTTTTCTATTCTACAAACAATAATACTAGATTACTTGTCATCATAACCTATCAGTTCCCTCCCTCCCACACTGTATGATGAAATAAAGTTGCTGTTTTACTTACCAAGGGCATTGGTTGCCTGTAGTAATCAATCTGACATTGAAAGTTAAGGGAAAGCCCTTTTAGTGTAGAGCCGATGGCAGGATTATCGGACTCCCACACTACGAGGCAGGGCTGCTCTGTCCCCTTTCGCTGTATGAAAAGCTTCGAGCGTTGAGGGATGACAGAGTACACTGGCTTCTGGCGTGTCTTTGAAGGCTTGCTTGCCTGTAGCGGCTGCTGAGAAGCAGAGATGATTCCCCAAATGGTCAAGGAGCCCCACCCCGCCCGCCCCCAGGCCAGGTCCAGGTGTGTAAACAGATCTCGAGGGTCCTCCGCCTGGGGGGACGGCACCAAACCTCAGGATTTCTTTTTCTACCGCTTTTCTGCTTGTGTTGAGGCTGCGCCTGAAACATCTGCTTCACTTTTCTAATTCTCTGTATCTGCTGAAGATGTCAGTTGTATCACAGATTCCTCCGTGTAGAGAAGGATAAAGCTCTCTCTAAAAACCTCCAGGGAATGGGTGGCAGACCCTGGGGACTGGAACTAAGGTTACTTTCTTGCCAGCCTGGGTGCTCTCTGCGACCAACACGGCAACACCACTGAACCCGTTCTCCCTGGGGCGAGAGGCGCCCATGGGGCACAGTTGTCAGAAGGGGCCCCTTGGAAGCCCATGCCCAGAGCGCGGCAGCTATAGGTGTCAGATTACAGGAAAACTATCCTCTGGGGTTCTCTGTTCAGAGTCTTTTAGGCATAACCATATGATGACCAAAAGTAGTGTTGCAATAGTTTCATAATGAGCTCTAACTTGGTTTTCCAAACTTTATATTTTACAAATAATTTGGAAATAGAAAATTGTAAAAGGTAGTCTCATCATCCAAACACAGTGATCGATAACATTTCGGTGTATTTTCTTCCAATGTCATGATTTCTTTTTAACATGGTTGTAATCACACTGTAATAATAATAGCAGCCCACATTTGTAGAGGGTCTACTACATGCCAGGCACTATTCTTTACATGTATTCACTCATTTCAGTCTCAAAACAACCCTAGGAGGTAGGTACTATTATTACCCCCATTTCACAGGTAGTAAAGCTGAGGCAAACCGACACTAGGACCTTGTTCAGGGTCATTCAGAGAAAAAAGCATTTTCTTATTATCTTCAGAAGCACTGGTTTTAGTGGCTGCCTAATATTCCATCAAGTAACCGTCCCATGGTTTACTTGACCACACCGCTGTAAGTTAAACGATACAACTGTGAATAAAGTAGGGCTTGTCCATGAGGCTTTTTCAATATTCAGGATTACAGAATTTCCTGAGGATAAATCCCAGATCTGGACGCAAAGGGTAAAAGAAAATGACAGGAAGTCTGTTGATACGTGTTGTCAAATATTTTCCAAAAGGATTGTAGCAGTTATGCTGCCACCAGCCGTGGGGGTGCTCATCCTGTAAAGTCTCACTCAAAAAATGATTAACTGGATAGGCAACAAATTTTATATTATTGTTTTAAATTGTCTCCAGCCCAATTCTGACTCCTCTTGTAATCATCATCATCATCATCACAAAAGCTCTGGCTGGCAATCAGCTCTCATTCAAATTCTGATTCTCACCAAGACTTATTTTCCTCAAATCTATTTTTATTTAAAACAATGATAAAATGACATTTTAACATATATTTTTCTGATTTTAAAACTTAAAAATGTCCATTTTAGGAAATAGGGAAACTTCAAGATCACATCTAGTTACATTTACTTATTGTTTATCTTCTTTCTTTCTTTTATTTGTTTGTGCTTTTTTTTTTTTTTTTGAAATAGGTTCTCACTCTGTCACCCAGGCTGGAGTGTAGTGGTGTCATCATAGCTCACTGCAACCTCCAACTCCTGGGCTCAAGTGATCCTCCCAGCTCAGTCTCCCCAGTAGCCCAGCTAATTTTTAAATTCTTTGTAGAGATGGGGTCTCACTCTTGCCCAGGCTGGTTTCAAACTTCTGGCCTCACGTGATCCTCCTGCCTCAGCCTCCCAAGTAGCCAGGACTACAGGTGCACACCACCTGTATGTAGCACTCAGGCCTATAATCCCATCACTTTGGGAGGCTGAGGCAGGAGGATCACGTGAGGCCAGAAGTGGTGATCCCACCACTGTACTCCAGCCTGGGTGACAGAATGAGACCCTCTCTCTTATTTTTTTATTTTTTCTTTGAGACAGAGTCTGGCTCTGTTGCCCTGAGTAGAGTGCTGTGGCGTCAGCCTAGCTCACAGCAACCTCAAACTCCTGGGCTCAAGCGATCCTTCTGCCTCAGCCTCCCGAGTAGCTGGGACTACAGGCATGTGCCACCATGCCTGGCTAATTTTTTCTATATATATATTTTTAGTTGTCCAGATAATTTCTTTCTATTTTTAGTAGAAGACAGGGTCTTGCTCTTGCTCAGGCTGGTCTTGAACTCCTAACCTTGGGCAATCCACCCGCCTCAGCCTCCCAGAGTGCTAGGATTACAGGCATGAGCCACCGTGCCCAGCCGAGACCCTGTCTCTTAATAAAAAAAGTGATCTTTTAATAAACATTCTTTTGTTGTTGTTGTTGTTAATGGCAGCATGAGAATCAACCTCTAAGATATATTTAGAATTTTTCTTTTCTTTCCCCTTGTTTTGGTCTCAGGCCTGGAGCTAGGTTCTTGGCTAATTTGCATGTGTGTTTTAAAGATAATGAAGAGTAATTAGAACACAATGGGGGGGTGGATAGACAGAATAAGAAAGGGCTCCACTGCCCACCTGCTGTCGCTTCCCATAGAACTAGGGACAGAGGGGCCCTAGGGCAGCTCCTGGATGCTCTCTTGACGGGTCCCTAACACCGTGATGTCCTGTCACTCACCACAGACACATAATAAAAGCTCAATAAATATCTGCTAGAGGAACAAATCAGTGGACGGATTCTGTGCAGGTCTGCCAAGTATTACCCTCTTTCCATCGTTGCATCTCAGCGTTCTCTTTACCTAAAAAAAAAAAAAAAAAAAAAAGATTTGCAAGGTTTGCATCTGTGATCCTAGGTCCTGGCCTTATTAGGATCGCAGAAGAGTGGCCAACCAGAGGTCTTTTAGCCCAAGGCAAATAATTGCAATCAAAGCTTTCTGGATTTCTCCAGGGAGGTCTTGGCCTGGGAGGACAGCCCAGCGCCAGGCTCTCCAGTCAAAAGGACCGAAGCACCCCCTTGCCTTCATGACCTGCAGGCAAGCCAGCCCTGGTGGGGAAAGGGCACAGGGGGCAGTGTGAGGAGGGGAGCGGGCGGGGTGGGGAGCTGTGCTGTTCTTGGGGGACCACGGGCAGGGTGAGCTGTACTTGCAGAGGCGGCTCAAAGTCCCGCTGAGCTCAGGGCTCTTGCCCTCTTGAGACTCTCAGAGAGGACAGCTGAGCTGCCTCTACCTTTGGAGGACTTCAGGACTCACTGATCTGAGCTGTTACGTGACATCTTTGCCTCTGTTTTTTTTTTTTTTTTTTTGTGACAGAGTCTCACTCTGTTGCTGGGACTAGAGTGAGTGCTGTAGTGTCAGCCTAGCTCACAGCAACCTCAAACTCCGGGGCTCAAGCGATCCTCCTGCCTCCACCTCCCAAGTAGCTGGGACTACAGGCATGTGCCACCATGCCCGGCTAATTTTTTCTATATATATTTAGTTGGCCAATTAATTTCTTTCTATTTTTAGTAGAGACGGGGTCTCACTCTTACAGGTGTGAGCTACCGCGCCCGGTCCTTTGCCTCTGTTTTTATAAAAACTGTACAGTTTTGGCTGACACTAGAACAAATACTGCTTTTTATTTATATATTTTAAGTATATATAAGAATAATATCTTCACAGAGTATTAGTTATGATGCATAACACTGCCACTGTAGATAGAGAGCAGTCGCGTGACAAAAGCTCACTGCAGCCTTGAACTCCAGGGCTCAAGGGATCCTCCTGTGTCAGCCTCCTGAGTAGCTGGGACTACAGGTGTGAGCCACTGCACTAGGCCCAAACTTTTCTTTTAAGTGAAAGTTACAGGGCCTGGCGTGGTGGCTCACACCTGTAATCCTAGCACTCTGGGAGGCTGAGGCGGATGGATCGCTCAAGGTCAGGAGTTCGAAACCAGCCTGAGCGAGAGTGAGACCCCGTCTCTACTAAAAATAGAAAGAAATTAATTGGCCAACTAAAAATATATAGAAAAAATTAGCTTGGGCATGGTGGCACATGCCAGTAGTCCCAGCTACTTGGGAGGTGGAGGCAGGAGGATCGCTTGAGCCCCGGAGTTTGAGGTTGCTGTGAGCTAGGCTGACGCCATGGCACTTTAGCCTGGGCAACAGTGTGCCTGCTTTTGAAAATTCAACGTGAGACATTTCAAAACGGTGGCTATTCCCTCTTCCTCTGCGATCAGTTAGGGATGTAAATGTGTATAAAATTAGAAATTAAGTCACGTGGGAGGAATCAATCAACTCTCCTACTTGTAAAATCAATTCATGAGGCCCAAAACGTAATTATGAAAACTTGTTTGAAGTAAGTTTGCTTTTTAAGGTTTAGCATGACCAGGAGTTCCCAAATCATGTTACAGTATTGTCCTGTAGCATTCTAAGGTAAAAGCCACGTTTCATCTCTCCAAGCTGTTTGGTTTGGTGTGGTTGTTTCTCTTTTTAATCCGCAAAATGATGGATCAGACTAAAGTCTGAGTGAATGAGTCTGGGGGAAGGCCCAGACATTGATATTTACTTAAAAGCCACCAGATAATTCTGATGTGCAGCCACGGTCCAAACTATTGTCCTACATGATCTATAAAGTCCTCCTTTTGCCTCCAAATGCTGTAATTGTTATAATTTAAAATTTTAAATCAAAGTAAATAAGGAAATCAGATTCACTTTTTAGATAATGCTGCTTAAAAACATCTTCTTCCTAAATTCAGAACTCAAAGAAGTCCTAAAATGAAACCTACTTTGTGAGTGACCCAACTCCCACAAAGTATTTTGAGCAGATCTTACGAGTTTAGAAAAGTTATGTTTGCTCCACATTTCAATATTACTCAATGAGTTCTAAGTCAATTATCAAAAACAAAATTATTTTTCACTTTTGAGAGTCAAAATGTGGTCAAAGTTTTTGATCTCCAGATAGGTGGGAATCATGGAGATCAAAAGGATCGAATAGAAATTTTTATGGACAGAGACACATGAGAAATAAAGATATTGAATCTTTGCTGTTAGCTGGGGATGACAACTCCCTGTGTGTGTGTGCGTGCATGTGTGTGTGTGTTTGTGTGTTTGCAGGGAGCCTCTGCTAAGACGGGGAGGAGCAGTCCGTGTTAGCGGGAGCATCTTAAAGGAACCATAAGGACAGATGGTGGCAGACTGCAGCCATGGGGCCGGCAGACTCCTGATTTCATGGCAGTGTCTGCCTAGCAACCCTCCTTATTGAAGCCTATGTCCCCAGAACCAGCCTGTCTTTAAGATGTAGTTCAACTTTGGAGATGGTTTTTATTTTCTTGTTATGAAACCTAGGCTCCCACACTAAGAACTCAAATGACTACAGGGCTGTGTCTGCTCACGAAGGCTGTCTGTGAGGCTACATGAGGCTAAGGTTGAAACCTATCCCTGAGTAAGTCAGGAAACAGAAAGATCCGCGTTTGGCATTTGAATTAGAAATACAAGTGAAAAAAGTAAACTTGCCATCAGAAATGTGCAATTCTAAAAAGATATTTATTTGAAAGTTTTGAAAAAAACAAAGCTCATGCCCTGGGGCTTCTGGGAGTATGTACAAAATACAATAATTAAATTAAGTCCAGCAGTTAAAATTCCTCATAAAAAGAAAAAGCTGGAGTGTTTCCCAATGGGGAATGCTTGACTTAAAAGAAAGGTTTTACTCTGTGGCCTGAAGGTCAACAAACAGGGACTCTGTGGGAATGTATAAAATTTCTTAAAGGGGTCCTTCAGTCTTTGTTTTGCTGAAAGAAAATAAAAGTAAAAAGGGACAAGTTTTGAAAATTTAAAAAATGAAGGTGCAGTCCTAAAATCATCACGATTTTTATAAATGCTGCACCGGAGGCTGTGGAAACACATTCTGTTTTCTGAGCACTAATCTAACACATATGCTCTTCAAGAAGGAGGGGACAAGGCCGGTGGTGCCTCCTGAACAAACCGTTTTAAATGTGCTCATTTTCAGAGGCAGCGCGTGCAAATTCACAGCCCACTCATTGGCTGCTTATTTGAAAAATATTTACCTTACATATTCTCATAAATATATTTTGCAATGTAAAAATTCCTTAGATGACAAAAAGACTGATCATTTTTTAAAAAGCCTTTTATGGGGCAAAGTTATAAAAATGATCTTTTTTGGGGTCGCATTGTAGTAATCTAAAATAGAACATATAAACATTTAAAAAATCTGTTTTTATAATAATTTAGTTGTTGTTACCTTTCTGGTAAAGTCATCCTCAAAAGGAATAAGGTTAAGAATAGGATTGAAATCAAAATTTATAAGTTTATACAATTATAAAGTTTATATTTTATATAGAGTTTATACTTTATATAATTAAACTTTGTAATTTATAAACATCATTCTAGGATCTCATATGAGTTTTCAGGCTTCATGCTCCAGTAACTTCTGCTGGAACAGAAAGGACGGAGAGTCAATTGCCACATCTTCGTCTTCTTCACCACTTAAATATAATCTGAATGTTGTTGGCTTTGCATTAAGACAGCATGATCAAATGTAGGACATTAGGAATAGCAGCTTTGGCAGCAAAATTTAATTTACTGAATAATTAGCAGGCTCATTGGCATATTGACATTGATTCCCAAAGTACAATATTAGCCGTCGTCTGTGCTCGGGGTCTCTACAGTACAATGGGCATCGCGATCGTCCTGTGCCAAGTTCACAGTGAATGAGGGATTGTGGAACGTCCTGCAAGCAGCTCACGACGTAACAGCCTAGATTTACCTCCAAAATGTGGACAAAGAATTAGAAAAATATTTCCTTGTTTTCTTTCCTACATTTGTTATTTTTGCTTTTAGAGTTGTGGGGAAGGAAGGAAGAGAGGGTAGAATTACAAGGCAGAGGGAAGAAGGAGCAGGACAGGGATGGAGGGACGAGATGGGATGAGGGATGACAGGCAGCATGGCGAAGGCCATGCAGGATGGCACGGGAGAGCCCCTGCAGCCGAGAGGCGGCTGGAGCCAGCCCAGCCCAGGCGCACCCTCTGTTGGCAAGGTCTGCGCCCGCTTCTTCGCTGCTCCACTGGCTCTTCTTTCCTTTGACAACCCGAGCCGTTCCCCAGCCACTCAGAACAGCCCCTGGTGGAAAATCCTGCAAAATGTGCCAGGGACTGTGCGGTCTGGGAGGCGCTCAGGGCCCTGCAGGCTGCGGGGACATTGGCTCGGTGGCAGAGGGCTGGTTGTTGGAATTGTGTTGAATTCCAGTATCTTTGCTGGGATCGGGTACTGTCTCTGAGGGAAGCAGTTGTCGAAAAGGAGGCTTCAGCTATTTCCCTCATTGTTTCCAAAAATGCCTGGTGATTCCTCTTCAGAATTGTTGAAACAGGAAACTTGATGGGGAACCAAGAATCTGAGCGGTTCTGCGGGAGGGGGGGGTGGACCTGTGTGGTTTAGTGGAGGGAGCTTGGAGATTTTGTTGCAGTCTTGGTTTTGCCAGCAGTGTGACCTTGAGCAAGTCCCCTGCCGGGGCCAACAGTTACACAACTCCCAGAGGTGCCACTAGCATTGTATTGTTTCTATGTGAATGGTGCCCCCTTCAGCCAGGAGTTGGTACTGAACAATCCCCCACAGCTTCAGCGTCTGCAGACTCAGGGGGTTGGACTAAAATGATCACATAGGACTTCACAGTCTGAACATCGCCAGCACTGAGAAACTAACACAGGCTAGCAATGGAGCTAGGAAATTTTTAACATCCAAAGAGCAACAAAGGCCGGGCGCAGTGGCTCACGCCTGTAATCCTAGCACTCTGGGAGGCTGAGGTGGGCGGATCACTCCAGGTCAGGAGTTCCAAACCAGCCTGAGCAAGAGCTAGACCCTGTCTCTACTATAAAATAGAAAGAAATTAATTGGCCAACTAAAATATATAGAAAAAATAAGCCGGGCATGGTGGAGCATGCCCGTAGTCCCAGCTAGGCTGATGCCACAGCACTCTTGTGGGGCAACAGCGTGAGACTCTGTCTCAAAAAAAAAAAAAAAAAAAGAGCAACAGAGCTTCCCAGAATGCTGAACCCACAGGGCTGCCAGAGTATGCGGCCAAAACCCAGCATGCCCAGGAATTTGCCCCACCTATCTTTTCTCCTGTGACAACCTATCCTTTGCCTACCAATGAAAGTAGGTGAGAAAATGGGATTCACTTAATAGAAATGCACTTCCCATCCACTACTGCAGTACAGGTTTAGCACCTTGGAAGAAATCATTTGGTCTTTACTGAATGCCTACTATGTGCCAAGCATGATGCTTCAAAAAAATACTGTATTTATCTGTTTTTATTTATATTTATCTTAAATTCATTCTTTTTTAATTTTTTTAATTTTTATTTTATTTATTTATTTTTTTTGAGACAGAGTCTCACTCTGTTGCCCAGGCTAGAGTGCCGTGGCATCAGCCTAGCTCACAGCAACCTCAAACTCCTGGGCTCAAGCAATCCTCCTGCCTCAGCCTCCCGAGTAGCTGGGACTACAGGCATGCGCCACCATGCCCGGCTAATTTTT
>CAUYRT010078913.1:0-16159 GCA_963574885.1 Lepilemur ruficaudatus
AAATAGAAAGAAATTAATTGGCCAACTAAAAATATATAGAAAAAATTAGCCAGGCATGGTGGCACATGCCTGTAGTCCCAGGTACTTGGGAGGCTGAGGCAGAAGGATCACTTGAGCCCAGGAGTTTGAGGTTGCTGTGAGCTAGGCTGACACCACGGCACTCTAGCCCAGGCAATAGAGTGAAACTCTGTCTCAAAAAAAAAAAACCATAATACCAGATGTGAGTGTACATTTTAAATTCTGACTTTTGAAAATCCATGTTGCAGTAAGTGCCATCAAATGATTAACTACCAGTGAGTGTTTTTATGCAACTACATGAGTTATCACATTTCTCTCTCCATTTATATATATTCTATTAACATTAAGTTATATATACTTTACAGAAACTGTTGAATATTTCCAGACTCCTCCTAGTCTCTGCTCTGTACTCTTCTACTCTCCTAGTCTTTTCCACCAACTCAGGCCAGTGAACTGTGTAACTTTGGGTAAGCCATGTAGCTTCTTGAAGCCTCCATTTCCTCATCTATAAAATGGGAATAGGCTGGGTGTGGTGGCTCATGCCTGAAATACTAGCACTTTGGTTTCGAGCTCCTGACCTTGAGCGATCCGCCCGCCTCGGCCTCCCAGAGTGCTAGGATTACAGGCGTGAGCCACTGCGCCTGGCCCAAATACTAGCACTTTGGGAGAACAAGTTGAGAGAATCACTTGAGGCGAGGAGTTTGAGACCAGCCTGGGCAACACAGCAAGACCCCATCTCTAAAAAAAATAGAAAAATTAGCTGGGTGTGATGGCACACACGTGTAGTCCCAGCTACTCAGGAGGCTGAGGCAGGAAGATCTCTTGAGCCCAGGAATTTGAGGTTGCAGTGAGCTATGATGACTCTGTGCTTTAGCCCAGGCGACAGAATGAGATCACGTCTCAAAAAAACAAACAAACAAACAAAAAAGCATGTGGGATTATCCTTTGATTTGTGTGGCAACAAGCCTTGGGTTGATTTGCCAAGATAAATCTCCCCATAGTTGATGTTCAGGTCAACCTCCTTTGTACTGTGCTTTCTGTCCTCCTTTATCCTTTCCAGATGAGTTCCAGAAACTGGGGATCCAGTGTTTTTACCATAACTCTAATCTGGCAAGTTGGGCCAATGTGATATTCCTCTGCTGCTTGCCATCTCAGCTGTCCCATATCTGCTTAGAAATTCAAACCAGCCTTGCGAAGACCTGTGTCGTGTACAGCTTTGTAGCTGCCATCCCACTACCCAGGTATCCTGTTAGGGTAAGAACGAACTGGCAGAACTGCTCTGTCTACTCATCTCTGACTTCTGCCTCCTACCTCCACTGTAGCCCGTAACTCTTGGAGTTGGTTATTCCAGTAGTAAGGAGGAAGCAGCTTTGTGTGTAGAAGGACCCAGCCGATATTTCCTTTCTAATTGTATCTTCCTCACTTACCTACAAACAGCACTTGTGGGTTGCACATTTTCTTAGCTGTACAAATGTTTACAACTACAATAGAACATTGCCTCCCACTACTTCAATACTGAATAGTATTAATATTCTCCTTGTGCATCAATGAAAAAGAAACCCACTAGTCAACAACATGAAAAGTTACTAAAAGTTATGTGTCAAATATTTTTTCTGTACCCCTAGTATCTAGCCCCATGCCTGCCACATGACAACAGTTAATAAGTAAGTATTTGTTAGGTAGATGGAACAAGCCAACTAATTAGTGCCCTCAGCGCAGACCGAGACCTGCATTTGCTCTGAGCAGTGCTGTGCAGGGGGAGTCTGTTGCTGGAGTTGGATGTGAATACAATGGATCATGTAGTCATTCACTCTAGTCCTAGCACTGTACTCCCTGTCTTAGTGGCTTTACTTCCAGGTTGAAACTACTACTGAATCACACCAATATCTTGCGACCTCAATATGAGTGTGCTGAAGACTGTGGTAACACCTGGGGGGCCAATAAGGAAGTTGCAGCTGCTCTCCAAGATCCTGTGATTCTTCAGGCTACCTGCCCCTACAGTCCTGCTGGTAATGGGTCAGCATTTTTCTGGCATTCTTTTGAAAATTACCTTCCCTTTGGCCTCTTGCTATCTTATTAAATCCCAGTCTGTGTTGGGGGTGGAGGGAGGACACCCTAGATATATTCTCAGTTATTTTAGGTTTTGTATTAGAACAGTGTTTGGTGGCAAAAAGCAGCCTTAATTAGGGAGAGCTGAGAAGCTTGATTATTTAGACCTTTTAAGGACAAACTAGAAACAACCAAAGACAGCTTATTTAAACAGGAGGATGCAATGTCTGGGACTAAATGGCTTTTCCCTGTTCTAATCTTGCAGTTTTCCCCAGTTCCTTCTTCTTATCAACAACCATTCTAGAGACACTTTTGCCATTAGCGATGTCTACATTAGTTGTATTTGTCCTCCTTTGGGATGGTCAAAACCTGTGTTATAAAGGGCAGAAATAGGATGCTTGGTCTAGGAAGGGGGAGTGTTTGCTTACCTCATGGTACATATTATTAATACCAACACGTCTTAGAGAAAAGGTGGCTATTCACTGGAGTTTGTTCTAGGTTCCCTGCAACTCATTTTTGGTGGTGCTAACTGGTATTTACCTTCTCATCGATGTGTAGGGGGAATAACCCTCAATATCAAGTGGTTGGAGGGAGTGCTCTATGCAGCCCTAAACATGTGCACGGCAAGAAACGTGGCCAACCCACAAGCACTGCTGCTTCTGAATGAACTGTTTCTCTCTGTGCATTTCAAAGACTGTAGGAAAGACACAGCATCTTGCCCAAAGTTTCAGCCAACAGATTTTGTCAACAAAGCCTGTGTCGAGAACTTGTCTCAGAAAAGGTAAGGTGTCAGACAGCTGGTCATTCTAATTTCTCCCATATTCTTGTCTTAGCAGATGCTTTTTTCTTTTATCCTTTCAGATTCTTTTTATTGATAAAAATAACACAATTTTGGCTGGGTGTGGTGGCTCACGCCTGTAATCCTAGCACTCTGGGAGGCCGAGAAGGGCGGATCGTTCAAGGTCAGGAGTTCGAAACCAGCCTGAGCAAGAGCGAGACCCTGTCTCTACTATAAACAGAAAGAAATTAATTGGCCAACTAAAATATATAGAAAAAACAATTAGCCGGGCATGGTGGCGCACGCCTATAGTCCCAGCTACTTGGGAGGCTGAGGCAGAAGGATTGCTTGAGCCCAGGAGTTTGAGGTTGCCATGAGCTAGGCTGATGCCATGGCACTCATTCTAGCCCGGGCAACAAAGTGAGACTCTGTCTCAAAAAAAACAAAAACAAAAACACAATTTTGTAAAAAAATTGAACTAGTAGAAAAGTAAAAGCCCTTCTTTGCCTACCAAATCCTATTTTATAGATTTTACCTCTAATGGTTTTTACATTTGTGTCTTTTTATCAATGCATTTACAGACATATTACATTGTCATTATATTATAACATGGATGCCTGTCTATTCCTATATACACAGTGTTAGAAACATGGGAATTATACACACTGCTTTTTTGCTTACTGTATCACAGATACCATTCTATGTTAGTACAATCATAGCTACTTCATTTATGAGCAGGTGCATAGGCATCCACTGGACAGGACACATTTCTTTAATTAAATTTCTTCACTCTGTTTCCACTTGATAGAGATGTAGTTCCAAAATTGTCCCAAATTTTGCTTTAATGGCTGCTTTGAACGTTCTTATACTGACTTTGCACATTTGTACCAATATTTTCGTTGAATAAATACACGAAAGAATTTCTGGGTCTAAGGTAATGTATATTTTATGTTTGATAGGTACTCCTAAATTGCTTAGCAAATATATGGTGCCCGCTTACATTTCTACCAAGAACATATGAGGGTGCCAGTTCTCTATAGCTTGATAACTATAAAATCATTTTTTAAATATTTGATGATCTGATATGCAGAGATTATTGCTCATGTTACCAGTGACTACCATGTCATTAGATTCACTGCATACTTTATTTATGTATGTATGTATGCATTTATTTATTTAAGATAGAGTCTCACTTTGATGTACGTATGTATGTATGTATGTACGTATGTATTTATTTGAGATAGAGTCTCGCTTTGTTGCCTGGGCTAGAGTGCCATGGCGTCATCATAGCTCACAGCAACCTCAAACTCCTGGGCTCAAGCGATCCTTCTGCCTCAACCTCCCGAGTAGCTGGGAGGTGCACGCCATCAAACCTGGCTAATTTTTTCTATTTTTAGTAGAGACGAGGTCTTGCTCTTGCTCAGGCTGGTCTGGAACTCCTGAGCTTAAGCGATCCTCCTACCTTGGCCTCCCAGAGTCACTGCACAATTTAAACTCCTTTTCTTCCTTAACTCCTTTTCTCCCAGAGTCACTGCACGCTTTAAACTCCTTTTCTTCTTAACTGCTTCTTAACTTAACTGCTGTCCATCTTGAAGCAGTCTTTTCTCTTGGCTTCCATGATCCCTCAAATTCTCCCTCTGACTCTCTGGTCCCTCCTTTGCAAGCTCCTCTTTTGCCCCACCCTTAAATCTGGGAGTTTTCCAGGCTCTATTCTAGACCCTTTTCTTCATTTCATTCTACACTTTGTTCCTGGGTGACCTTTTCCACTTTGGGGACTTAGGTTGCCATCTTTACACTGACAGTTTGTAACTCTATATCTCTAGCCTAAATGTCAATGCTGCACCTAGGTAAGTGCACACTCACAATCTCCACACAAACTCAACATGTCCAAAAGCTACCTGCTCTTCTAGTGTTTCTTATCTAATTACATGCTGCTTCACCAAGTTGTTTAAGTCAGAACCTTGGAAGTGATGGCTGGGTGCGGTGGCTCACACCTGTACTCCTAGCACTCTGGGAGGCTGAGGCAGGAGGATCACTTGAGGCCAGGAGTTCGAAAACAGTTCTTTCACCAAAGGATCCTTCATGTTGCCCCTACCTACAAAACTTGGCAACTGAAAGTCTGTTTTTCATTCCTACAATTTTTTCATTTTAAGAATGTCATATAAATGGACTAATATAGTACGTAACCTTTTGGGACTGACTTTTTTTCCTTCAACATAAATATCTAGAGATTCATCCAAGTTGCTGTGTGTATTAACAGTTAGTTTTTATTACTGAGTAGTGTATCGTGGTATGGCTGTATCACAATGTGTTTAACCATTCACCTGTGAAAGACATCTGAGTTGTTTTCAGTTTTTGGCTAGTATGAATAAGACGTCTATGAACAATCATGTACAGGTTTTTGTGTGAGGATAAGTTTTCACTTCTCTGGGATAAATGCCTAGGAGTGTAATTATTGAGTCATATGGTAGTTTCGTGTTTATTTTTAAGACACTGCCAAACTGTTTTTCAGAATAGTACCAAGTATTATTATAGCAAGTATGACCCAGTTTCTCTGCATCCTCACTGGCATATGGTATTGTCACTAATTTTTATTTTACCATTATCTCTATTGATCAATTTGTAGAGAATTGACATCTTTATTTTGTTGAATCTTCCCATCCATGAATACAATATATATCTCCATTTATTTAGATCTTCTTTATTTCATCAGCATTTTATAGTTTTTATCATGTAAGTCCTATACATGTTTTATTAAATTTATACCTAAGTATTCCATTTTTTGGAGTGATCATAAATGAAATTTCCTTTTTAATTTTGGTGTCACGTTCATTGCTAAATACATATAAACACAATTTTTGTATATTTATTTTGTATCCTGCAATCTTGCCAAATCCATTAGTTCTTGGAGGTTTTTAAACTATTAATAGATTCCTTGGGAATTCCTTGGGATTTTCTATATAGATAATCATGTCATCTATAAATAGAGACAGTTTCATTTCTTCCTTTCCAATTGGCATGCCTTTTAATTTCCTTTTCTTGCCTTATTGCACTGGCTGGAACTTCAGGTACTATGTTGAATAAGAATGGTAAGAGCAGATACCCTTGCCTTACTCCTGATCTTTTTTGTTTGTTTTTTGTTTTTGTTTTAAGAGACAGAGTCCCGCTATGTTGCCCTGGGTGGCCTCAAACTCCTGGGTGATCCTCCTACCTCATCCTCCTGAATAGCTGGGACTACAAGTGTGTCCATTTCTTCTGATCTTTTGGAAAATATAAAAACCCCATGTCTTAATGCTTTTAAACATAAATTATGCTATAGACTAATACTCAATATCGCCCCCTTTTGTTTACACATTAATTTCTACATTTTTCTCTATACAGCTAAAGAGGATATCTTAAAAGCAACTAGATCTTTTCCTTGCTTAATGCCCACGATCCTCTTATGTATGTTCTTTCTAAATTTAAGGAAAATATACTAAAAAGGGTGTCAATGTCAATATTATAATCATTCTCTAATTATGAATTCCTCTCCAAATGTACTTAGAGAAATATCTGTATGAAAAATCACCATACGTATTAATGTAATTAAATCTATATATTGAATAGTTCTAGCAGAATTTCTAGTTTAACTATGAATTTTAATTAGTTTGGTATTCCAAGTGGAGGCATATTTTCTTTAAAGGAAGTGTTTAACAGCCAAATTAGATGTATTGAACAGATACAAAAAAGTAACAGTATTTTTTTTCACTACAGGTCTTTCCCTTGGTTTGATCTGACTACTGTGCAACTCAAGGAAACTCCCTTTAGCCAGCATCTCTCAACCAGTACTGTTCTCCAAGACCACCTTACCCTTCTATACTGTGATTCATTTGGCATCTCCCTGACCAAAGAATAGCCAGTGGTTTCCACAGGCTCTCCATCCAAATAAAAGAACTCAGGAAATCAGGATTTCTTCCCCCTCATGGATTTTCTCTATAATGGTTGTGCCCTGATTATCATAATTGACAATAGGAGTCATGTGATTGTATTGTGTTTGCCACATGTTAGGAACTAGGAATTAGAAAACTGTACCAATGGCTTTTCAAAATGGAGAATAAAATAAGTGGTCCTATATGTCAATATGTGTCTGGCTGTCAGAAGCAACCAATGAAACTACACAACCGAACACACTTAAGTAAGCTGCTTGCCCAGAAATATAAATTATTTCTCTTCTAAAAGCTAAATTCAAGAAGTTTTAATGTCATTATTAGACAATTACATACTGCAGCTTCTTTTCTAATCAATCATATTCCAAACTGATTGGCAAACTCCAATCAATTTGTCAGCAGTATGTGGCTGGCAAATGATACAACTTGATTTTCCTGCAATTTTGGATAGAGAAGTAAATGTATGGTAAACACCCTTAATTGAATTATGACTCATTTTATGCTTATTTCAGCTATATAAGACAGTTCTAGTATCAACTTATTTAAAGCTGTTCCCATTTAAACCATTTAAAATCATAAACCTTTTAAAAAATAGCTGGTATTTATATTAAATGGCCAAAAATAATTTTTCAAAATATAGTTCTTCTACAGTGCACAATTATTCCCTCTGTTCTGCAGAACTTTTTGTTAATTATAATGGAGTTGAAAACAAGAGCAGTGACACCATCAAGCTGGGAAAGGATGTAGCTTACTATGCTCTGTCACCAACCCACTGTTTGCTAAATGCTAAAGTGCTTTTCTTTTTTTTGAGACAGAGTCTCACTCTGTTGCCTGGGCTGGAGTGCCGTGGCATCAGCCTAGCTCACAGCAACCTCAAACTCCTGGGCTCAAGCAATCCTTCTGCCTCAGCCTCCCAACTAGCTGGGACTACAGGCATGTGCCACCATGCCCAGCTAATTTTTTCTATTTGTATTTTTAGTTGGCCAATTAATTTCTTTCTATTTTAAGTAGAGAGGGGGTCTCGCTCTTGCTCAGGCTGGTTTCGAACTCCTGACCTTGAGCCGTCTTCCCGCCTCAGCCTCCCAGAGTGCTAGGATTACAGGCGTGAGCCACCGTGCCCGGCCTAAAGTGCTTTTGAACAAAACCATTCACTACACATGTAAATCATCATGGTCTTAATCATTTACATTTTGGTTTTTGCATAATCATGAGCCAGGCAAATACAATGGTACGGTGTTAGAATGGTTTCCAATAAAATCTTAGTCCAATTTGGGAAAAAATTAGGTTCATCATCAAATATTAACACTGTCATGAGTCTTAATTTGAGGCACTTTGCCTTCTATCAGTAGAAAAAAAAAAGAAACATTCCTTTTACTCATCATTCAGATGTAGCAAATGGGACAAGGTACATCACTGCCCTTCTGGATTGTGTTAGTCCTACAGTGGTTTTTAGGATTAAGAAGTGAGACCAGGCGAAGAAAAAGCAGTTAAGTCTGTAAAACTAGAGGGGAACTGGAGTCCTTCAAGCAACAAGAGGTATTTTACAATTTCTCTTATCCAGTCATGGGTAGGTAGACTCTAACCTAAATTTCATTTTATAAAGTCTGCAAAGTACCTGGAAAGTACCACCTTCAAGAGCCTTGTAAGCAAACCCAACTCTATTTCATAGTCAGTGGTACTTTTATAAGCCATGTTGTTTGTAAGGATATGTACAAATGTAAAAAAATTTTTTTTTAATTTTTCTATGATGCCAAAAGGGAAAGAGAACTTCCCGTGCTTTTTTCTTAAAACACTTCCTTTAGAGAACTTATTGTAAATCCTTTTTCTGTGCTTTTGAGATGTTAATCTTTTAAAAAGCTGAATAAACCTCTTGCCATTTTATACCCCAGAACCATCTCATTTTGGGGGGTCTTGGGGCCATCACTTTGAAATGTGAGCATCGAGGGGGAAGGACCCTGTCTCCCCTTGTCTGTGGGAGTTCAGCCTAGGTTTCTGGCTCCAAGTAGTAACTTCCTGCTTGTTGTCTAGATATAAATTTTATGTTTCCTTTGGATACAGATAATTAACATGTATGTAAAGGATTATATATGTCTGGCTATCTAAAAGGGTGGGATTTGTCTTTGTAATCTCTTTAGCAGCTTGCCTTGATGTGCATCACATTTTAATACTTTTTTTCTTTTCTTTTTCTTTTTTCTTTTGCAAAGATGTGGAAACAGCATTTTAATGCTTATTCAAGAATAAAGTGGTTTCTTTCCTGCATTTGTGGAGAGGAATATCTGGGTTGGCAGGAGATTTTATTTTTAATTATATTTTCCCAACATATTCCTGGTACCAGGTGCACTACTAGACTTTATCAGCAATTCTTACAATTACCCAGAAAGATCAGTATTGCTACCTTTGTTTTAACAAGGAGTTAAACTGAAAAACAAAGGGAAGGTGCTGTGAGTCAGGGACAGAACTAGGAATGAAGCCAGCAGTTTAACACTAATCCTTAATGAAAAGGAGAAAAAGAAAAACCAAAAAGAACACACCTGTTCCCTCAAGTAACTTAGTTTGATCGTTCAAGCTAAGTGAAATGGCTTTCTCCTAGGGTTCAGTGCAATGTAATGCCTCATTCTCTTCAGGGGCAGTTATCTGTGGAGCATAATCCTGTAATCCTGCTGCTTGGACAAATTCGGGGAAGGTCAAGGAATCAGATTTTATGCCAGTATGACCTTTTTGCTCTAAGAATAAGCCAATAGTGTCCCTATAGGGAAGTGTGATGCTGCGTTTGAATAATGGCTCTTCAATTCCCAGTAGCTCCCGAGTGTGCCGAGAAATTACCTGAAATGCAAGGATAATTTTTTAATGGGACTAACCTGAAAACACAATGAAAGAAGTTTTATTTAGTTTCCTAGGCCTCTTGAATGCTAACCCCTTAAGTTATTTCTATGGGAAAATAAAATGAAATAAATTCACATACTTACTAGCCTGGCCTTAACGAAACCAAGTTTTCTTTTTTTTCCCCAAGAGACAGGGTCTCCCTATATCATCCAGGCTGGAGTACAGTGGCATGCTCATAGCTCACTGTAACCTCTAACTCCTGGGCTCAGGTGATCCTCCTGGCTTAGCCTCCCAAGTAGCTGGGACTACAGGCACATGCTGCCACACCCAGCTAATTAAAAAAATTTTTTTTGTAGAGATAGGGGTCTCACTATATTGCCCAGTCTACTCTTGAACTCCTACTGCCGAAGTGCTGGGATTACAGGTATGAGACACCACATCTGGCTAAAACCAAATTCTTAAGAGAAACATCACATAATTTATTATCCCTTTTAAAGTTCTGTTTAAAGATGTTTCCAGGCCTTGTATCAAATGGCCACAATGGGATTATTATTATTTTTTTTTCTGCTAAGCAATTTGACCAACCATAAGAGCAGATAATGTGTTCAGATTAGGAGCCATGACTATCCCTTGGAAGGCCAATAAATAACTTGTCTATAAGGACTCAGTGAATTTACAACTAAGGAAAAAAAAAACCATTACACAAATAGTTACCTGATTTTTTTTAAACTAAAAACTAGATCTCAAACACTAAAAAGCAGATATTTAAGTTCCACATGCTTTATTAGTACTCGTATATCCTTTTGTTTTTTTATTTTTATTTTTTTTTAGAGACAGAGTCTCACTTTGTTGCCCAGGCTAGAGTGAGTGCTGTGGCATCAGCCTAGCTCACAGCAACCTCAAACTCCTGGGCTCAAGTGATCCTCCTGCCTCAACCTTCCGAGTAGCTGGGGCTACAGGCATGAGCCACCACGCCTGGCTAATTTTTTGTTTCTATTTTTAGTTGACTGGCTAATTTTTTTTTCTTCTATTTTTAGTAGAGATGGGGTCTCGCTCTTGCTCAGGCTGGTCTTGAACTCCTGATCTCAAGCAATTCTCCCGCCTCGGCCTCCCAAAGTGCTAGGATTACAGGCGTGAGCCACCGTGCCCAGCCTCATACATCCTTTTAAAATATCTTTTCCCACAATTTTCAGTGTCTCTAAAACAAAATTTATACTCATTGAGCACCATGCCACTTCATATCCTAGATTAACTTGTGACTGCTTTTTAAAATTCTAGTTTTAATCATAGATCAGTTATAATACTGCCATTTGAGTTCATATCCTGCACCTGGATGAAAATGTAATTTATGAAATTACTGCTAGACCACAACCAAAGGGCAATTTGGAATGGATTTTTTGAAAAATATAAAGCTATGGGTCTTTAAATTCATGCCACAGACAATTCTAAACCTGATGTAAAACTGCCCATTAGCAATGCATTTTAGATAGGTATGATATCTTTCTTTGCAAACCTTACTTTAACTAGTTTTGTTTAGACTCCAGAGATGGTTTATGGGTAAAAGACGGAGTCTACATAGTTGCTTGGCATTCCCAGTGAAAATTCTATTTTTTTTTTTTTTTTTTAAGAGACAGGGTCTCCCTGTGTAACCCAGGCTTCAGAGCAGTGGCTATTCACAGGCACAATTGCAGCGTACTATAGCCTGGAATTCCTGGGCTCAAGTGATCCCCCTGGCTCAGCCTCCTCAGTAACCCAGTGAGAATTCTAATTGAGGTCTATAGCAATTGGGGTTTCTAAGAATTGAGATCCAAATTACTATAAGTGGCTCTTAAGAGTTCTCATTTATGATTGATGCTGCTACACTGAGCACCTTGTTTGGTACCTCACTGTGATTCTCCTCTAGTATATGTGCTGCTGAAGCAAGCACCATGATTATTTAGAATGCCCTAAGATATTTCACAAATTCCCTGATGTTTACAGTGGAGTCCCAGGAAGTGAATGGCAGTCATTTACACATGCACTTTTTTTTTTTTTTTTTTTTGAGAATAGTCTTGCTCTGTTGCCGGGCTAGACTGCACTGGCATTATCATAGCTCACAGCAACCTCAGACTCCTGAGCTTGAGCAATCCCACTGCCTTAGCCTCCCAAGTAGCTGGGACTACAGCCATGCACCACCACACCTAGCTAATTTTTCTATTTTTTGTAGAGATGAGGTCTTGCTCTTGCTCAGGCTGGTCTTGAACTCTTAGCCTCAAGTGATCCTTCTGCCTCAATCTCCCAAAGTACTAGGATTACAGCAATGAGCCACTGTACCCAGCCTCACATTTACTATTAACAAAAAGAGCTATGTGCCCACCATGGGCTGAAAGTCCAGTACTGTTTAGTACAATATTCCTATGCAGAAATTAAGTGTTCCTGACATATTCATGTGTTTTTGAGAAGCTTTTTGTTTGTTTTTGGAAGGGAATGTGCATGTAATCTACTGATACTCTTTTTCACGGGCTATAACAGCAAATGGTATGGGCTTCTTAATAAAAACATTAGCTTGTTTAAAAAATAGAAATTAAAAGTGTTATAAAGCTATTGGTTACATGTAGAAGAGTCACACTGAAATCAAGAAATAAAATCTAACCATCCCTCTTCTAATTCATTGATTCTTAGAAGTATGTCTGTGGTTCATCAATGAAACAAGAGGGTTCTCTCATAGGCCATAAATTGATCTAAAACTGCAAGTACTTTCTTTAGTTCTGATAAACAAATAACAAGCAATAGAATATTTTTGCCTAAGACTTAGAGCAATTTACTAGTAAGTTACTTGAGTTAGTAAGGATTATTAGAAATAGGTATTCTTGAAGAGTATTGGAGTTTTCTAAGGATTCTTAATTCCACATTCTAGGATGGTGGCCCATACTCAATGCCTACATCACTGCAGAACACCTGCACATGGCCTCAAGCAGTTATTTGTAATGCTTATAGTTCTCAAGAAGACTCTATTACTACATCATCATCATCTCTTGTGTGGATCATGGTTTTCAAAGGCTGCTGTTCTTGCTTTAATTGTAAACTACTGATGGTTTTGCTTCATCACTATCAATTTATTGTGTACTCTTTAATTACCTTATAGTACATAACTATGTACATTTGTGTAATTGGAACCTATAACTTACTTTAACTAAACCTAAAGATATAACTGTTGTGATTCAAATATGAATCATCTATACCACTATTATTAAAGCAGATATATAGTCTCCTTAAAATCTGCTTGTTGATTCATGTAACAGCATGCATTAATCTTAAATGCCTTTTGTTAAGGGAAAGAAGCCAGACCTAAAGGCTACATATTACTTGATTCCATTTATGTGATATTTTAGAAAAGGCAGAACTATAGGGGAAAAAAGCCAGATGAGTGATTGCTAGGGATTAGGGTGGAGGGATGAGCTAACTACAGAGGGGACACAGAGGATGATAGAATTGTTCTGTATAGTTCTCTGGTGGTGGATACATGACACTATGCATTTGTCAGAACCCACAGAACTGCACACAACAAAGAGTGATTCTATAGTATGCAAACTTTTAAAAAGCCAGGATATTGAGGGAACCCAGGATGGAATATAGGCTGTGGACAAATGAATCTAACTGTATTATAAAGTAAGATATAATCTCACTGAATGGGGCAGAGAAGAAAGGAGCTGACTTAAATAACTTTAACTTTGGAAAACAATGCTTTGTCTAGATACTGTAAGGCTAAAGACAAAAGAACTACACAAACATTGAACCATATTTGGTAAATTTGTTTCTCACAGGGATATATAAATTTATAGATAAGGAGAGTCTGGTTTCTCACTGTCAGAAAAAGAAGCTATAAATAAGCAAGCGGGCTTGCGGGTAGGAAGGATGGGAAAGCTAGAATGAACTATGTGATGTTGGACTAGAGTCAGAGATACCAATGTGAACTCATGCTTATTTTAATACAGGTATGTATACAGATATATAGATAGATAGACAAATGCAGAAATAAGATAATTGTGTCCACATTTAGTTAGTATATATACATATATTTCCTAGATCTTTCTGCTAAGAGTGCCTAGAAGCAGTGACACTCCAGTAGCAACAAGCACAACTAGTGCTCACATCTTGGTTTCTAAATACCATTCTCTGATAAAAGCAACTAGGGCTCCTTGGAGACATGGTTGATTTTAGGGCTGCAGCAAGAAAAACGTGAGCCTGAAGCAACTTGTAGTGCCAGAAAGTAAAGAGATGCTAAAAAAACATATATATAAAAAACATGTCAAAAGGATAGAGGAGCCAATTCATTAATAAAAGAGCTCTCAATAGTGAAGGATAGAATGATTTGAGGAACAAAATAAATAACAGTATTGGATTATAACCCAAAGAATAAATATCTGTAAGTCCATACTAATATAAATGACTGAATAGATTTTTTAAAAAATGGGGGAGAAGGGACAATTAAATGTAGAAAAGTTCCTTACAGAAAAGCTCCTATTAAACATAGAAGGAATGAGGGAAACAGAAGAAGTATGAATGGTAAAATGAGTGGGCAAAACTCCAAGGAGAAGCAAGATGTTTGCATAGCTTCAAACTATTAGTATCTTCCCTAATATATTTTTCACTATAGGTCCATAAACTCTTTGATATTCTTCCCTTTGGGAGGTGAAGTTTACTTCCTCTTCTCCTTAAATGTGAGCTGGACTTAGTAACTCACTTCTAATGAGCAGAATATGAAAAGGGAAACGTAATAACTTTATAGTGAAGAAAGTCGGCAGACAGAATCCTCTGATACGATGAGATGACAAGGGCTCATCACCTCTGTGACAGTCTCTCCCTACACCTGTAACTTTTGTCTAATTATGGGAAACATCAGACAAACTAAAATTGAGGGAAATCTACAACATACCTGATCTCTACTCTTCAAAAGTGTCAAGGTCATGAAAGACAAAGAAGGATCAAGAAACTGTCACATATTGCAGGAGACCAGGGAAACATAACAGCTAAGTACAACGTGGTATCCCAGATTAGATCCTGGAACAAAAAATCACCCATCCATGGAAAAACTGCAGAAATATGCATAGATGTAGTTTAATAATATTATACCAACATTAATTTCTTAGTTTTTGATAAATGTACTATTATTGCATAACATTAGGGGAAGCTGGGTTAAAAGTACACCAGAACTCTCTGTACTACCTTTGCAACTCTTCTGTAAAACTGAAATTATTTGCAAATTAAAATTTTTTAAAAAAAGAAAAATATTTTTGTCTAGTGATACTTAATTGCT
Organism: Lepilemur ruficaudatus; assembly: GCA_963574885.1. Classification (NCBI taxonomy): domain Eukaryota; kingdom Metazoa; phylum Chordata; class Mammalia; order Primates; family Lepilemuridae; genus Lepilemur; species Lepilemur ruficaudatus. The sequence goes on from CAUYRT010078913.1 coordinate 14,891, forward strand.
GACAGGTTGTCATGAATCTGTGCTATTTAAATTGTTTGCAACAAGACAAGGGTAGTAAAATTGCTGAGATATTACAGTGATTAAGGCTATACTTTATAATATAAAATGATGCATACACGTGGAATGAACAACTCATTATGTTCTCCAAATATTTATCACAAAGTTCTTTTGTTCACTTGATGAAGTGAATAGTTAAAAATATTTTGAGAATTATTTTCTAAGAGAAAAAGATGAAGCAAATATAATGCTATGTTGTCTAGCTTGTCTTTATAATAAATAAGATTGACTTTCCATTCCCTAATGTACCATTACAACTGGAAAAGACAGGTCAGTGGTTTCAAGAGCTTCCCTGGCCGGTGGAAAGGAGAATTAGTGCTTCTTTCCTCCTATACTCCTCACCAGTCTCACACAACTATTTAGCTGTTCTCTGGTCCTCCTAGTATGTTGCACTAAGGACAAAAGGAAAGGTTATTTCTGCAGGTGAAGCATGAGTAATTCCAAAATTAAGGAAGTAAAAGAAAGCTTTGAAGATAATAGAAATTGGCTATAAATTAACTGCAAGGCTTCTAACAGGAGTAAACAGTGGAAATGTGGTTCAAATTCTTAGCAGCATGTCCAGAATTCTGTACTCTCAAGCAACTTCCTCCCATTCTCCCAAAGTCCATAAATGATAACATGGGAGACTTAGCATGAAAAAGATAACTCTGCTGTTTAACTGTTGTTATGGGATAAATTGTGGGTGTACTAGGTGCTATAATTACAATGGAGAGATTAAAAATGCTTCCGCCGGGCGTGGTGGCTCACGCCTGTAATCCTAGCTCTCTGGGAGGCCGAGGCGGGCGGATTGCTCAAGGTCAGGAGTTCGAAACCAGCCTGAGCAAGAGCGAGACCCCGTCTCTACTATAAATAGAAAGAAATTAATTGGCCAACTAAAAGTATATATAAAAAAATTAGCCGGGCATAGTGGCGCATGCCTGTAGTCCCAGCTACTTGGGAGGCTGAGGCAGGAGGATCACCTGAGCCCAGGAGTTTGAGGTTGCTGTGAGCTAGGCTGACGCCACGGCACTCACTCTAGCTTGGGCAACAGAGTGAGACTCTGTCTCAAAAAAAAAAAATAAAAATAAATAAAAATAAATAAAAATGCTTCCTATATCAGTAAGGAAGGTAACTATAGCATACTTAAGTTCATGTATGATCTCTAAGAAGTTACCTCTGTCTTAGAGTATAATTAGCTTTTTTATGTGGACCTAAGTATCAAGCAAAGGTTAT
>CAUYRT010078914.1:0-27305 GCA_963574885.1 Lepilemur ruficaudatus
AGTCCCACTCTGTTGCCCAGGCTAGAGTGCCGTGGCATCAGCCTAGCTCATAGCAACCTCAAACTCCTGGGCTCAAGCCATCCTCCTGCCTCAGCCTCCCAAGTACCTAGGACTATAGGCATACACCACCATGCCCGGCTAATTTTTTCTATATATTTTTAGTTGGCCAATTAATTTCTTCCTATTTTTTAGTAGAGATGGGGGTCTCGTTCTTGCTCAGGCTGGTTTTGAACTCCTGACCTTGAGCAATCTGCCTGCCTTGGCCTCCCAGAGTGCTAGGATTACAGGCGTGAGCCACCTTTCCCAGCCGAATTCTTTCTTATTTATGAGTTGCTTAGATGGAAATTTTTACAGAGCATAAAAATTAAATGGTTATCCATTGAATGCATCACCTTGGCTGAAAACAAATCTCATTGAATCAAAACTTTTTCGGAAAATCTGGGATAGGGAGTCACTCCCTCTAGGAGTAAGGGCCCAGCCCTCTGTGGTACTAGGACCACTCAGGCAATTTCCAGTAGCATTTTACGTATTGTCTCGCTTACATTCCCTTCTCTCTTACGTCTGTGTCTCTCCAACTCAATTTTCCTTTGCCTGCCTGTCTCTTCCTTTGTGTACACACACACATTCTTTTCCTGTCTTCTCTCTCCTCCTCTTCTCTTCTCTTCCTTCTTTCTTTTTATTCTAGTCTTGCAAGAAACTCTGAAATAACCTTCAGGACAAAAATCATTGGTGGCTTTGTATTTATAGAGTTATTATTATGATTACTGTTATTGGTGTTTTTCTTCATTTTCTTGTGTGGCAATATCTGTGTTTTCACTTATGATGAGAAAACTAGTTTACCATAAAGGCCAATTAAGTTCCTCCCTAATGGAGTCAGCCTCAGTTTCACTTCTTGTGTCACAAATTGCATCTCAAACCACCCACAGCTGTTACCTTTTATTTCAGGCTTCCTTGCCATAAAAGTCTTGTAGGCAAATAATGGCAAGACAACAATTCCAAAATGCTGCCTAGATCTATTTTCCTCCACTCCCGACACTTACAACCTTCCTCATTCACCACATGCCCCCAGGGTTAGGATTTCTTAGATAAACTCGGGTGTGTTGTATCTGATGTCCACTCAAGCTTCTTAATATCTTAACACAAGAGCTTGCTCATTGTAAGTGACCCAAGGGCCACTAATTCCTAAAGACTAACAAAGAGACTATTAAGGTGGAGGATACACGGTTCCTTGTGTATTGCTCTGTGCCACTGAGGTCCCCCATCCACGCTATCGCATGGCCAGGACTGATGAGCACATCTGATGGTGGTGGTTAAAAGGGGATGGGAATATTACCCTGTAGGAAGTCAGAAAAGAGGATGGCAGGATCTGTGATCAGAGCAGGGGTAGAAAGCTTCTGTGATTAACAGACTATTAATGCTTCCCCTAAATAAATGTTCATCCCTAGGTTTAGAGCTGACCTGGGTTTTGGGGTGTATGTCTTTGTGTGGGTGTGTTTAAGGAATTAAATGCTCATGAGTTAAAAAAAACACTCATGATTACAAAGAAGGTTGGGATTGCCTGGAAAAATACGTTCTGAGAAGCAGCTATGAGTTTCTTATCACTTAGCTCTTCCGTTTCCCTGCTTTTCTCCCCATCTCACAGCCTCAGACCCTTTGTAATAGAAACATTAATTTTTAAAGACTCGTAGATCAATAGCCGCACTCTTCCACTTTGAGCCTTTTGGTGGCACTAAATTATTGTCCCAGGACTAACGAAGTGAGTTCAGATCCTAGACGTGGACCTTTAATACCGAGTCCTTTAATTGCACAATCTGTTTCTACAAGAATCTGCTGAGGTCAGTAACATCTCTGTTTACATGTCTCGAGTGCTTCATAATCAAGTGGCTTTTCCAGAAATCTCAGTGATCAAAGATTTTCTAATCCTATGCTACTGTTGACATTTGCACTTACTACGGAGCCATTTGCTCTGTGGCCACCTGATAAATATTTGTTGATGGTAATGATAAGGGAAGAATATATACATCTCTTCCTGAGAGGTCTGTGGGTCTGAACACAGTGAGGGAGAAAATCCATGGCGTGGGTAGCTGAACCTGAATTACCCCAAGTCCTTGCCTGGCAGAATATCTGTGGTCTGTTATCCTTACTGAAGTGATGGGCTTGGAGAAGCAGGGAAAATGTGGGGACCATGTGTGCTATATAAACCAAAGACTGATCACCTTCCAAAAGGACACATGTTTCTTCCATTGACTAGCTGAATTTTCTCCTAATGTTCTCATAAATAAAATTGAAGGTGGGTTGCATGGTTGAATGAAACCATGAAACCTTAGGAGGTTTTCTCTTGCAGGCTGTTGATTGCTAAATCCAGAAATCTAAAAAAAAAAAAAAAAAAAAAAAAATTAAAAAAAAATGATGGCCTTAGTACCACATCATCTTTAAAATTTAGCATTTAGTCCCCTTTTCCTGAAAAAGTTTCAGATAAATCTAGTGCTTTATTGAACTCAGAATATTGTTCTGTTCGAGAATGTGAAGATTTTAAATAGCCAAAGAATTTTCATGTGTAAGAGCTAGCTAATTATAGTATGTCCTGCTCTTTTGAAGACAATACCAAACTGTTGCCTGTGCTGATAGATAGTAGAGCAGTTGAAGAACTAGCACGTGGACTTCGCAGTCTGTTGGCATCTATGGTGCTGACTGCTCAGCAGGATGCTATTGCAAGGAGCAGAGCGCCCTCTGCTGGAATAATCACAGTTATTCTTTCAGCAAGTTAATTTGACTTGGGTCACCATTTCCTCAACAAGTATGCTAGTTATTTGCCTTTCATCATACAAATTCTTCAGTCGTTGAGAATTTGGTCTACCTTTACCAAATGAGGATAGGATGTCACAAACTGAAAAATTGAAGGAGACCCCACAGGAGACCTTCTGTCAGCAGCCCTTCTGCAAAATGTTCAAGTATAATGTTGCTCTGTTTGCAAAGAAGATGCCTCTGGTTGGAATGTTTGTGCAGTTATGAGCAAGGGACTGCTTGTTTTGTAACTTATCTCCACTTTATTCTTGTGAAATTGCAAAAGAAGATCAATAAAAGGACTTGTTTCATATGAATGTAAATGGTGTGAAATACTGATGTGTTTTGTACATGTACATATTTACTTCCTGCTTTCACATTAGTAATCCGAAGTGGTTATACCATTTTATAATTAGAAAGAGATGGGGGGGAGGGGAGGGGCTGTTATTTTTATAGTGGGGTGTCCCTTATATTTAGAAAACTTGAAGTAATTTTGTATTTGTGAAAAGTTACATTCCATCCATTTTCTGAAAAATAAATTGGTATTCTTTAAAATGTTTGTGAGCTGGGAGGATGAATATTCTAGTTGCTAGGGGATCCTCCCAGGCAGTACATACGTGACACCCAGTTTTGTGGACTGCAGACCATAACCAGCAATTGCCAGTTTAAAAATGTGAAAAAGGGCAACTTATTTTAAACCCCTTTGTGCAGCGCATTACTATTTCCCAATGAAAAAAAATCTCTAAAGAATGAATTTATAATTATGAAATAATCAGGCATGATAGCATAAATCAATTTCTAGCACCTTCCTACTAGCAAGAGGAAAATCCAATGGCTTTAGTTTTTCCTTCTTAATACACATTGCTGTTATTATAAACAAACAAATGCTTACAACAAAATGCTTTTTTTTGTAAAATAACTGCTGTCACGGGTAGAATTTTACTTAGGTTCCCTGCAGGTCTTTGTGGCCAGTCTGCAGGTCATGTCTATGAGGGTCGCATCTCTATTGCCCATCCTTCCATATCAGATCATGTGACTAAGCTTCCTGGATTGATTTGCCATCTGACCCAAAATCAAAAAAAAAAGTCACTCCTGATGATATTTGCATGGGGAGTTTGTAATCCGGGCCTGTTAGCTCTTAATTGCCGAAATAATGTAGTAGTGGATTATGTAGCCATTTTACCCAAACATCATTTTCTGTACTAAGTCATGTGCATATTTAGATGATTAGTTAAGGCAGTATAGTTGTTTAGGCTTTTTTTTTTCCTGTATAAATTTCTTTCCTTCTTCCCCACCTCAGGCACTTACCCTATACTTTTTAAAGCACTTTATATCTCTCTTGAAATACAAAGAAATTTGGGGGGGGGAAAAAAACCTGTCTTTAGAGGAATTTGTCTTCTATTAGGAGACACAATTTTATTTTGCTTTATTCTCTATGTACTTGGAGAGCATAAACGGTTTGTCTCATGCTGGGCTAGTGATGAAACCAGGATGATAGTTGGAAACATTCAATCGTACAACATGGCTATTTTTGTTCTATAGAAGACTATAATGTAAATAGGTGCAATCACGTTCTTATGTACTGGTTTAAAAAAATCTGTTGCAACTATAAAGGTTTTAAAATGAGGACTCTGAATTCCAGGAAATTTCACTGCGAAATTTTGTTTGGTTTTGTTTTTAATAAAATGGAACCAGATGCTTGTGTTTGTGTCATCCATACCCCCTGACTCTGTTATCTATCCTTGCGTTCCAGAGGTGGCACTATGGCTTTCAAAACATCCATAGTTACTGTTAAATCATGATTATGTCAAAAGACCAAGGATAATAATTCCTTATTTCTCTCGGGTAAGTCAAGTGCCAGGCACCAACCTCCTCTTAGCTCTGCCCTTCTAAGTGGATGGATGAAAAGATTTTGAGCAATTCTGAAGAAGACTGGCTGCTGATTTAGCTGGAGGTGCCGTTCGGTGGGAACTGAGCAGTATTCTCATGGACCATCTCAGGCAGATTTATTTGAAGCAGGGTTATACCATAGGGCCTGCCAGATGGACTGGGGCAGACAGAGCCTTTTTTTATATTTATGAGTACATTTCTAAAGGATTTTAAACAGCAATTCCTTAGGATTAGCAAGAGAATGCAAAGCAGATGAAAAAGACGGGGGCTGCTAGCCTGGCAAGGTGGGAAAAGAAGTCAGGAAAGCAGAGGCGGCCCCTATTCATTGGCTTCACCTACTTGAGACTGACAGGCCCCTTGGTGTGGCTTCAAACCCTGTGTCTGGCCCACCCAAAATGCCTAACGTGGCCTCTTGAGGAGCAGGCAGGACTGGCCGTGCTGAGTGCAGCTCAGCCTGTGACTGGAGACTTCCACCTCGCCAGGAGCCGCCCCAGGACCTGTGGATCCCACAGAGTCCCCTGACAAATGGCAAAGAGTATTGAGTGCCTGGCCTCCTGGAGCTGCCGTGCAGTATAAGGAAAACATTAGTGTCCTGGAGGCTTTGCTTGGGGCCAGTTCTTGCTTAATTTGTAGGTAGGACGATATGCTAAGGGGATTGTTAGGAACAATAATGATAATGCCACATTGGAAGACACTTTAAAACTTTGTTTTTGCTTCCAATGTTGCAGTGTTTATCTGCCCAGACACTGCGGGTATGAAACTATTACCTGCCACCTAGAAACCATGCCTCCTGACTCCGACTTCCAGAGTCTTTCCACTAGATCAGGATTTCCCAAATTAGGAAGTGTATTCTATGGGATACGTTCTGGGATATGTTTGAATTTATAGCACAGACACCCACATTCAACTAAGTTGGGACAAGATTTCATACAACTCATACTACCTATTAAAAGCTTCTGGTAAAGTCACCAATTTAGCTTTCTATAACTCAGCTTTTCCTGAAGCTGATTGATAATAGAGGTCTCTTTTTTCAAGGGTTATGTTTTTCACACTACAGGGATGAGAGACCACTGTGTAGAATATGTTGATATTCAGATCAAAAAAAAAGCTGCCAGACATCATCTCCCAGGTTAGGCAAAGGTCAAGCTGTGCACGGTTTGCAGTCTCAGCCTGGGGCCTGCTTCACCTGGACTGAGTCCTAGGGACAGGTCAGCGGGCTCCACCCAGAGTCACCCGTGTGCCAGGGAGCACTGGGCGGCCGCGTGGCTTACAATCATGCTTTTCCCAGGGAAGCAGAGGCCCTGCCCACCTAGAAACGCCACTCTGTGGGTTTTTGCTTTGAGAAGTCATGCAGCGTATTCGTCCCTTTGAGAAAAGAACATTCAAAACTCCCCCAGAGCTTCGTAATAAGCCAGCTAGGTCAGCTTTGCCACTTAATTCTTATTCTGTTAACACTCCTGTTTGGAGGACTATACACGAAACCACTATTTGAAAGGCACAAAAGTGTGTTCTTTTCTAAGTCTAATAACTCCTTCAAAGCCATGCATTACACCAGATTGGTGGGTGAGGGGGAGAACATGATTTAGGTTTGCTCTATAATAATTACTATCCACAGAAAAGTGAGTGCCAGTTGATGAGAATTCAGGTGACTGAGAAAGGTTTCATATTTATGAGACATCTTAAAACAATAGTTTCCTCATTCTTAGTGATCCAACAACAGAAACTATTTTACATCTTACTTCATCACATGTTGGTATGGAATCCCCCTCAGCTGTCGCTATGATTCTTTGTTCATGGCTGTGAGAAGCAGGAGGCTACAGGGACTTTTCCACTGTGCCACCAAAGACCCGGGGGCCCTCTGCTCACCGTGGTCGCATCTCCCTTCTTTGGTTTTCAGTCACAGCGCCCTAGTACAAGTAGGATGCCACCCTAAGTCTCCCCAGCGGGAGCCCGGATTTGCAAGCATACTGGGAGGTAAAAATTAACCACTGTCCCCCACCCCAATTTTTTCAGCCCTTCCTGTAGTAGAAGACATGCCCTATGATCTCCCAACGGAACATCCAGAAGGCCTGCTCATAGTCACAGGCCCTAACCTCGTCACTCCCTCTGCACCTCCCTCTGATAGTCCCACCTTCTTTGTTCTTAAGGATCATTTACTAAACAGTCAAGGGAGGAACCAGGTTTCACTGGCAGACAACGGCCCGGGGTTGCTATGAGAGCCGCATACACAACACAGCTGTCATTGATATTACAGATCTAATGGGAGTCAAGGGTCTCAACTCTCTAAGGAGACAAAAATACATAATTCACAGCTTTGGAAATGGCATCCATATCTATAAATAAATGTGAGAGCAGAGAAGTGAATTAGAGAATGTAAGAACACAATAGAGTTAGACCTGAGGATAAGATTACATCACGCTGGGCCTGGGCCTGATGTTTTTTACACCAGAAAAATTCCCAGGAAGTCTAATTTCAGGAGACTTTTGCTTGGGGTTGAGGTATAATGGTAGGGGCTGAACAATGCAGAAGGACTGACTCACAGAGCTTCCTTTATGATGGGGAAAATCAAAGGAGGTCCATTTGCCTCTTACCGCTTTCTCTTTTCCTTATTCCCTCTGTTTGAAACAGAGAGCAGGGGGAGAGTCAGGGCTAGAACTTGGGTTTCCTAACCCCATTGCCATTTCCATACATGGGTAGGCATCTCCTGACTGCTCAAAAATCTCAGGAATGGAAAGCATGAAAAACTGAAAGCTGGAGTTTGTTATGTTGATAGGAAGGTTATTGTACAGTCAGGAAGCACTGCCTACACACACACACACACACACACACCATTCACAAGGTGAGCCCCCAGCGAACGCTGTCTAATTTTAGCTATGCAAGAAAGCTCATTCCCTCAAGATCCCAGCGTGTATTATTACTTTCTAGACGCATGCCTTCAAAATATAATTAGTCATTATATCACACTTTCTAAAACTGGCTTACAGACAACAGCCTGCCCTTCCTGGAGGCGCTGCGGTGGCACTGAGACCTGCCGGACAGGGGTAAAGAAGTATTTTCTCCTATATTATGAGCACTAGATGCCCCGAGAAACCCCCCAACTACAGAGCACCTAAAAACAATATATAAAGCATTAAAACCTCCTTTAAGATGAATAGCTAAGCTAGGGGGGAATAAAACAAATTCTTGGACACAAGAAACTGTAAGAAAATACAAGACCGTCAGAAATAAGAGTTTTTTTATTTATTCTGACAAGACCGTCAGAAATAGAGTTTGCTCTGGATTTACATGTTCATTCTTCATGGTCTTAGGGTCCACAGATTTTTTTCTGTATAGATTTTTTTCTGTTTAAAATAATAACTATTTAAGGCTTAGTGAGCCACATATGATTTCTGTCACTTTAATTGCTGTTTCTTAACAACCATTTAAAAATGTCAAAACTATTCTTAGCTCAAAGGCCGTACAAAAACAGGCCACAGGAGGGATTTGTGCTGCTCCGACAGAGAACAGAGACAAAGCCCAGGGTCAGAATCAGGGACCCCAGCACAACACCGGCACCCACAAAAGCTGATATCCTTAGTGGGTAACTAGAAGAACTATGCCTAACAGGAGTTGGTTTAGGTGTTAACCAGTGCCGGCCTTGGTTATAGAAAAAGTAGGAAATAGATAAAATCTCCCCAGTCCCCTCCTTGAGGTGTCCTAACCACAGACAAGCCTTCTCAGGGGTTATGTACCAGAATCCAACTACCCGTGTGACCTGAATACCAAAGATGCAAACTTAGTTTAAAGTCTTCCTAGGCTGATAGTTACACTGTGTTTGGTAGAACTGAACACATATCCTCACTGCAGGCACACTCTTGAAACCCAGGCCTCAGAGGAATTCTCACAAACCAACTTCCAAGGAATACAAATGCATAATTTTAAAAAACCTCAAAATAGGACAGGTACAGTGGCTCACACCTGTAATCCTAGTACTCTGGGAGGCCGAAGCAGGAGGATCACTTGAGGCCAAGAGTTTGAGACCAACCTGATCAACATAGCATCTCTAATAAACATCTATCTCAAATAGATAGATAAACAAAAAACAGAAAAATGAACCAGGCATGGTGGCACATACCTGTAGTCCCAGCTACTCCGGAGGCTGAGGCAAGAGGATCGCTTGAGCCCAGGAGCTTGAAGTTGAAGTGAGCTATGATGAGGCCACTGCACTCTAGCCCTGGCAACAGAGCGAGATCCTGTCTCAAACAAACAAACAAACAACACCTCAAAGTACACAAGGAAACAAGTCACGACGGGGAAGAGAGTGCGGAAAGATCAGTGATATGAGAAATATCAGGTACAGGACATAAAATAAGTGCTTGAAGGAGCCCTCCAGGTGATTCTAATACCCTGAAGTTCAAAAACACCACCATTCTATTCACTTCAGAGCTCAGCAGCAGAGCCAGCACAATCAAAGTAGGAACAGGTGAAATCGATAATTTGGGCTACTTTGATCTTACGATGATGGACTCGGAGGAGACTAAGTTTCATCCATAAAATGCTTTATTACTCGAGCTTATTTGACTTTTGGGTAGGAAAGGAATAAGCAAGCGTGTCCTTATACTGTACCCTCAGAGTCCCACAGGCACTAGTCCTGGCCTGTGTCTCCAATTTCCCTCCACTGAACATGCTCCACCTGACTCACAGGGCTGCAGCCACATGGTGTCTGTTGGTTTCACCACAGACACCGCTGTCGTCTCCGCTGCGCTTGTTCCGGTGCCTGGCGATGTGAGCTTGTGGAGGTAGCGGTGCCCCCTGGCCCGGGGTTGAGACGGGCGGCGGGTGCCTGTGAAGTGGGCAGGTGCCAGGGGCCAGCAGGATGGAGGAAAGCATGGAAGAAGAGGAGGGGGGCAGCTACGAGGTGATGATGGACGACCAGAACCATAACAACTGGGAGGCCGCCGTGGACGGTTTCTGGCAGCCCCCACAGCCTCCGCCGCCCCCCTCGTCGATTGCAGCCACTGCCCGAGAGCCTCCGGGGGGGCAGCTGCTGGCAGTGCCTGCGGTCTCCGTGGACAGGAAGGGCCCCAAGGAGGGGCTCCCGATGGGGCAGCCGCCACCACCGGAGGCCAATGGGGTGATCATGATGTTGAAGAGCTGCGACGCGGCCGCAGCTGTGGCCAAGGCGCCCCCGCCCCCACCGCCAGCTCCACCATCAACATCAACACCTCCACCTCCAAGTTCTTAATGAATGTTATAACTATTGAAGATTATAAGAGCACATACTGGCCAAAATTGGACGGTGCCATAGATCAACTTTTAACCCAGAGTCCTGGTGACTATATCCCCATTTCCTATGAACAGATTTACAGTTGTGTGTATAAATGTGTATGTCAGCAGCACTCGGAACAGATGTATAGTGATCTGATTAAAAAGATAACTAATCACTTAGAGAGAGTCTCGAAGGAGCTGGAGGCCAGCCCTCCAGATCTCTATATTGAAAGATTTAATATAGCCCTTGGACAATATAGCCTCAGGACCAAGGAGGAGCTCCGTGAACGCTGTTACGAATAACATTGTTAGCCCAAAACACCAAGTTCAGGCCACATGTTACCGGAAAGAATCACATGCTGAGGACTTGCTGCAACTGACTCCAAAGAATAAATTCAACAATGACCTTGAAACAAATGCATGATGCTTATGGTCACTGCTATCATACTAAAATTAGTAATAATGGTGACCTCTTGAGTGCTTACTACACAACAGGCACTAGGTAAGTGTTTACATGCATCGAGTCATTTGGCCCTCGTCATAACCCTTTGAGGAAGGTACTATTATTATTCCCGTTTTACAAATTTTGAGAGTGAAGCTTAGAAAGTAACTTGCCCAAAACCACACAGCTGGGAAGTGGCAAAACTGCTTACAAATCCAAGTCTTTCCGGCTCCTGAAAGCCATTCTTCATCACCACATTATGTCGCCTTCCTCTTCTGAAAGCAAAGCTGACAAGTTTCTCTCTTTATCTCTGCAAAATACAAGGAAAGAGATTCAAAAGTAAAGCAAAACAAGCAAGACCAACAACAAAAAAGTGACTTTGTGGTAGAGAAATCTAACAAACACTGCCTCAGGCAGGCGATCCAAGTTAACATCAACGGTGAGACATACATCAGTACCTTGATATGATGTGATGAGAATGTTAATTTACCTCTGTGGTCTTCATCCCAAAACCCCATCGCATAACCCCAGTGGAACCATCATAGAAACATCAGACAAATCCACATTGAGGGACATTCTACGAAATACATGACCAGTACTCTTCAAAACTCCCAAGGTCATCAAAAACAAGTTCAGTCACAGAAACTGTCAGAGACCAGAGGACCCCAAGAAGACAGGGCGATTAAATGTAATATGGAAATAAAAAAATAAATTAGCCAGGCATGGTGGCATGCACCTGTATGCTCAGCTACTTGGGAGGCGGAGGTGGGAGGATCGCTGGAGCCCAGGAGTTTGAGGTTGCAGCAAGCTATGATGACGCTACTGCACTTCAGCCTGGGCAACAGAGTGAGACCCTGTCTCAAAAAAAAAAAAAAATGCAATATGGTATCCTGGGTGGAATCCTGGAACAGAAAAAGGACATTAGGAAAAGATTTACAAAGATAGTGAAACCTGAATAAAGTTTGAAGTTTAGTTAATGGTAATGTTCCAATGTTGATTCTTTAGTTACAACAAATGTGTCATGATAATGTCAGATGTTAGCAACCGAATAAGGAAAATACAAGAACTATCTGTACTATCTTTGTAACTTTTCTGTAAATTCATAACTATCCTAAAATGAGTTTATCTTAAAGGAGTTATTTTTATCAAGTATAAGAACCCATTGGATTACCTGGATCTGTAGAAAATGGTTTCTGATAATATTGTGGAGTGTCCTTCCCAGGAAATGTTAGGAACAGAACAAAAAATTCAACATCCTGAAGAGTTTAGATATTCTTCTTGCAGCAGGACACTGATTCAAATGATTTCTAGACATAAATTCCATTTTTAAGACAATATATTTGTGATTTGTATGAATTGTTACAATGACTCTTCAACCTGGAGTCATTGGAAAATGTGCCAAATAAGTTAATCTTTTGTAATTCCGTGTCAGAGTTACTGCAAAGGTAAAGAGTAGGTTTCTTAGCTGGTGCACTGCACGGTAATTACACTTAACATCAGCTGGGTAAGCAATAGAACACAAATGCACCGAATGTTACGGAACTCCTGCCCTTTGTGATGGTATTTACGTAGTTGAGCTGCTTCTCCCAGTAGGGGGCTCTGTTGACCATCAAATGGAAAAGATGCCCTGGCCTTACAGAATGGAGTTGTGTGGATTCTACTTTGAAAAGTTTGTAGGGTAACTTTGAGGAAGAATAACCACTCAGAACTCTCCAGTTACACTCGTACAATAGGAAACGGAGATTAGACAACACTAACCAGCATGGTTGGGGTAGGGGATGTTTCACAGAAGCGAGAAGTTATGTGGGACTATACAAGAAAACAGCCCTTGAGAATGCTCTTAGGCCTATATGTTGCTAAAACCACATTTCGCCAAATAAAAGGCGGGTTAGCAGTGACAAAACTAGAAATGCCTTATGCCAGCGTACATGTACTCCTGAGAGGTAATGTTGAAGAAATGTTCTTGGAGTATCACCTATATACTCACTGATTGACCAAATAGCATTTCACAAGATAACTCATAACATTTAATTCTTCATTTAAACACAGCAGCAAAGAGCAGCCTCTACACACACACACACACACACACACACACACACACACACACACCACTGACCCAACTAAACATTTTTAATGACCTCCCATTTCTGTTAAGTCCAAGTACAGAATAAAATCCTTAACTAGTTTCTAAGTTCTGCACAATCTGGCCTCTGACAACACCTGCAGAATTATCTTTTTCTACTTTCCCACTCACTCCATGTGCTCCAGCTCATAGATGTTCTTTAACATCTTTTAATTCTAATGTTCCGTGCACTTTTCCACCACAAGGACTTGCACAGGCTCTTCCCTCTGCCTGACTGACCTCACCCTATTCCCTGTCTTTGAGTTAATACTTACTCATCTCAGCTCAACAGCTTTCCCTCGGAGAAAACTTCTCTCACCCCCGCATTAGAGATCCTTGTTAAATGCTTACATAGCACCTTGTACTTGGCCTTCATAGCTCTAATCTTAGGCCTAGTCCATGTACTAAAACAGTAGGTTTTCAGTGTGTATTTGTGGAATAAAAGTTATTCTAGCTCACCCTTACCTGTTTTTCTCTTTTCAGCCCCCCAAAAAAAACACTTCCACCAAGAAGTACAATTATAATATTTGGTTATTACACACAAATATTTGGATATTATACAGGCTTGCTGGGAGATTTGGAAAAAAATAATGTAGCAAGCAAAACACTTAAATGTTAGCTGTAAAACATGAAGAAAAAATAATAGGAAAGTATAATAAGGTTGTCATATAATAAAAATTATGCCATTTTTGAGATGGGTCATTAGAGGGGCAAATTTTGTAGGGAAATATCTCCCAGGATGCCCGTGCTAATGGAGAGAAAGTTTGCACTTATATGTATTCATTCAGGCTGGAAAACTGAGTTCCTGACTCAGCTCAGTCTCTCCTCAGCAGAACAAGGTCCTGTAATGGGTGTCAAGGAAAGCTGCACTCAAATCATGTTTCTATTAAGTATTCTAGTAACTAGAACATTCTTTTTTCCGAAGCCTTCCTGTGAAAAACACAAATTGTCCATCTTTGGCCAATAGGAGTCCCTTTGAGTTGGCTCCTAAGTTCTTCTTACGTGATATTACTCATCTTTAAGAGCTTCCTCACTATTCAATATAACAAAGAGTTACAGAATCATCTTGTACGTTTCCTACCCCCAACCTGGTATCAGCTATGTTGCTAAGAAATAATATGTCAAGATACAATCTGGGCAGTAACAATGCTCATTGATACTGGGTTGGTTATTTCTAGGCCTCTTCAGTGATATAATACATACATTTTCTTTAAAAAAAAGTCTCTTGGGTTTATACCGGCACTTCCAATTCAAATTTAGTACTACAAAGGTTTTTAATTAATCACTTCTCTATTACATCTGTATGTATCTCCTCCATTCTGTGATGAGAATTCTGAATCGCAAGCACATAAGGAATGGCAGCATGAAAATATCTATGAATTATTCATTTATCCCATACCACACAAATAGTCTCAGAAAAACAACACTCAGATTTCGGAATTTACTACCTCCAATGAGAAGAAAACTCGTTCCTGCTGACTTCAAGGGGAGTGAAGCCAGAGAGACAAACGATAAAAGACAGTAGCTTTGCCCAGAAATGTAGCTTCTATGACATTGACTCCCTTACCAAGAGCCAATCCTGTTTTCTGAAATGCTGGGATCAATCCTTCTGGTAAAAACTCATTTTTAAAATGGGATAAGATATAAATAAATATAGATAAAATATGTATAATGCATCTTAAAAGAATCTAAGAAATAACAAGATAGGAAGGAATGATCAGACCTACCATGAAGGGATGTCAGGATCCCAGAGGCAAAAATGAAGATAGAAGCTTCTTTTGCTCAGAAAGGAGTTATCCCTCCTAAAAATTTTGGATTTTCATTTTGGTGGCCTCATGGGAAACTAAGAGAGAAATTGCAGCCAAGAGAACACATAAAATAGGAAGTGTAATAAGAGATTCACCCAATAATAATCTAGCCTAGAAAGGGCTGCACCTCCACATAGACCAGTCCTGGCACAGATTTACAGCCTAGGTTAAACTCTTTTGAGTCTCCTGCCTGTGTTTTTCAGGTAATTTCAAACCTTGAATTTGGGTTAAAGTTGTCTTCAACTGGTCTTGCAGAATCAAATGTAAATCCTTTCTAGAAAAAAAACAATTTCAGATAATTTTATCCAATAAGTTTTTCAAATCCAAGGAAAGCAAGGCAAGGAGAGCCAGATATGTAAAGAAAGTAGATGCCATAAGCATTATCTGACAGACTACAGACCACATAAACAGAATTGCAAAGACTTCAAATCTTGGAATTACATGAATTAGGTATACAAACTATGTTTAAAATTTTTGTTTGAAAATGAACAACATCTGAAGGGAAAGAGACTTATACTTCCAAATTTAAAGTACAAAATAGATTTTTTAAAGAATCAAGTAAAAATCTTAGAAAAAAGAAATAAAATAACCAAAATTTAAAACTCAATAGGTGAGTTAGACAGCAGATTAGACATACACAGATGAAGAAAAAAGTAAATGAACTGGAAAATAGGAAAAAACTATCCATAACGAAGGATTGGGTGATAAAAAGATGGATGGTAAAGAAGAAAAGGTAAGAAACAAAAAATATTGCAATGTTTAATTGGAATCTGAGAGGATAAGAAGGAAAAGAATAAGACAGACGTAGTACTTGAAGAGACAATTAATGAAAATTTTCAGAACTGATGAAAAACACTGTTCTTCAGAGTCAAGAAGGCCAGTAAGTCCAAAGCAATATGAATTTATAGCACTAAATGCACATATTAGAAAAGAAAATAAAATCTCAAATCAGTAATCTAAGCTCTACTTCAAGAATCTAGGAAAAGAAGAGCAAAATAGGCCAGGCCCCGTGGCTCATACCTGTAATTCTAGCACTTTGGGAGGCCGAAGTGGGACGATTGCTTGAGGTCAAGAGTTCGAGACCAGCCTGAGCAAGAGCAAGACCCTGTCTCTACTAAAAAATAGAAAAAAATTAGCCAGGCATGGTGGCATGCACCTATAGTCCCAGTAGCAAGAGGCTAAAGCAGGAGGATCACTTGAGCCCAGGAGTTTGAGGTTGCTGTGAGCTATAATAACCCCACTGCACTTTAGCCGGGATAACAGAGTGAGATTCTGTCTCAAAAAAAAAATTTTAAAAAGAAGAGCAAAATTAGTAGAAGGAAGGAAATAATAAAAATTAGAGTGGAGATCAGTGAAACTATAAATAGAAAAACAATAGAGAAAATCAATACAACAAGCTGGTTCTTTCAAAAGATCAATAGAATTGGCAAACCTCTAGCAGGACTGACAAAGAAAAAACAAAGAAGTTCTTTCAAAAGATCAATAGAATTGGCAAACCTCTAGCAGGACTGACAAAGAAAAAACAAAGAAGACACAAGTACATCTCCCAACTCATTTTCTAAAGCTGGTGTGACCTTGACACCAAAACCAGACAAAGACAGTATTAAAAAAAGGAAACTACAGATCAATATTCCTCATGAATATAGACATAAATGTCCTTAATAAAATATTAGCAAAGAGACACTAGCAATATCTACAAAGAATTATGCACTATGCCTGCTGTGGTCTGAATGTGTCGCTCCAAAATTCATGTTGAAACCTAATCTCCATTGTGCTGGTATTAAGAGGTGAGGCCTTTTGGGAAGTGATTAAGTCGTGAGGGCACAAATCTCACAAATGAGATTAGCGCCTTATAAAAGAGGTTGATGGGAGATGTCTTGCATTTCTGTCATGTAAGAATGTAGCACCAAGGTGCTGTGAAGCAGAAAGCAAGCCCTCGTCAGACAACGAATCTGCTGGTGTCTTGATCTTGGACTTCCCAGCCTCTAAAACTGTGAGCAATAAATTTAAGTTGTTTATAAATTACCTGGCCTAAGGCATTTTGTTATAGCTGCTTGAACAGACTAAGACAATGGCCAAGCAGAATTTATTTCAAAGATGCAAAGTTGGTTTAATATTACAAAATTAATCAATGTAATCTACAATATTAAGTTATTCAAGAAGAAAATCACAATTGTATCAATTAATGCAGAAAAGAATTTAATAACATTTAATATCTACTCATGATTTTAAAAAAAACTCTAAGAAAAATAGGAATAGAGGGGACTTTCTCAACATAATAATAGCTGTTGAGACCCTACAGTGAACATTATACTTAGTGGTGAAAGACTGAATGCTTTTCTCATAAGACTAGAAACAAGGGAAGGATGTCTTCTCCCATCATTCTTACTCAACATAACACTGGAAGTTCCAGCCAGTACAATAAATCAAGGAAGGACAATAAAAAGCATAGAGATCAGAAAGGAAGAAATAAACTGTCCCCATTTATAAATAACATGATTACATAAAAAATCCCATGGACTCTATAAAAAAACTTCTAGAACTAATAAGTGAGTTCAGCAGGGTCAGCATTCAAAAATCAATTGTATTTCTATATATTGTCAATGAACACTTAAATTAAAATACAATACCAGTGGCAATCACTTAAAAGAAGAAATAAATACATGAGTGTAAATATAACAAAATATTTACTTATATACTACAAACTACAAAATGCTGATGAAAAATACTGAAGAAGATCTAAGTCAATGGAGATACTCTCCTGTTCATGGACTGGAAGACTCAGTACAGTAAAGATATTCAGTTCTTCCCAAATCAATATACAGGTTTAACAGAATTTCTATCAAAACTCCAGCAAGATTTTTTGTAGATATAAAGAGGGTTATTCTGAAATTTATATGGTAAGGCAAAGGAACTATAGTATCTAAAACAATTTTAAAAAATAAAAATTTTCAAAGTTTACTAAAAAAAATTTAAAGTTTACTCATTTCCAAGACTTACTATGGAGTTATACTAATCAAGACTGTGTGGTATTGGCAGAGGCATAGCCACATAGATTGATGGAACAGAACGGTGAACACAGAAATAGACCCACACAAACATGCCCAACTAGTGTTTAACAAAGTGCAAAACAACTCAAATGGTGCTAAAATAATTGGACATCCACAGGAAAAATAACTTTGTCTTAAGTCACACACCTTATACAAAATTAACTCTGAATGGCAAATGGATTTAAATGTTAAACATTAAGCTATAACACCTTTAAGAAAAAGACAGGAGAACATTTTTAAGATCTACAGCTAGGCAAAGAGTTCTTAGATTTGACAGTAAACATATGATCCATAAAGGGAAAAGTTAACAAATTTAACTTCACTAAAATTAAAAACCTTTACTCTGTGAAAAACTACTCAGCCATAAAAAGGAACAAAATAATGTCCTTCACAACAACTTGGATGGAACTGGAGACCATTATCTGGAGACCATTATCTGGAACTGGAGACCATTATCTCAGGAATGGAAAAACAAACAGCACATGTTCTCACTAATAAGTAGGGGCTAAACAATGGGTACACATGGGCACAAAAAGACGTAAAGGACGTTGGAAACTAAGAAGGGGAAGGGTGGACAGGAAGTGATGGATAAAAACTTACCTATTCGGTGCAATGAACACTGTCTTGATGGCAGGCACACTAAAGCCCTGACTTCAAGTTATAGAGTGTATCTATGAAACAAAGACTTGGCCGGGCCCGGTGGCTCACGCCTGTAATCCTAGCACTCTGGGAGGCTGAGGCGGGCAGATTGCTCAAGGTCAGGAGTTCAAAACCAGCCTGAGCAAGAGCGAGACCCTGTCTCTACTATAAATAGAAAGAAATTAATTGGCCAACTAAATATATATAGAAAAAATTAGCTGGGCATGGTGGCACATGCCTATAGTTCCAGCTACTCGGGAGGCTGAGGCAGAAGGATCCCTTCAGCCCAGGAGTTTGAGGTTGCTGTGAGCTAGGCTGACGCCACGGCACTCTAGTCCGGACAACAAAGCGAGACTCTGTCTCAAAAAAAAAAAAAAACCTTTGTACCCCCTTAATATTTTGAAAAAAAAAATCAGGCAAAGATCACTAAAAGAAAATCATACACTTAAATATCATCATGGAAGATAGAAATTAATGTGAAGACTATTTTAAAAGGCAAAGTAGAGTATTTTATACTGAGAAAGAGAACAAGCTAAGATATGGTATGAACTTCTATATGCTCATTTTGGTCAGGAGAGATTAGTCTATGTTGAGAAACGAACAACCCTAAAATTTCAGTAGTGCAGCAAGACAAAAGTTTATCTTTCATTCACATTACATGTCCAATTTGAGTTTGTGAGGAGCTCTACTCAATCACTCACTCATCAACCCCAGCCGAAAGCTCCACTTTCCGGAACACGTGGCATCCTCAGGCAAGAGAAGCTGGTAGGGTGGGGTCACATACCAGTTCTAAAATACTTCATCCCAAATGTGACAGACACTCACTGGACTCACAAGCCATTGGGTAGAATTTATAACAAGAACTTACTTAATTGCAAGAGGGCTAGGAAATTGTGAGCCCATGGATACTTGGTTAGTTATAGGTATCTATAAGACCGCCCCTAACCAAAGAGCATACAATAAAAATTGCAAAGAATTACAAAGAAAACGTGAAACTCCACTGATATAGTGGAAGATTTCAGCACACTTTGCTCAGTGACCAAACTAAAAATAATTTTATCCCTAAAATTTCTCTATCAGAGAATTAACTCGTTTGAGCCTTAAAACACTTGATTTCCAGTCATTTCTGATTAAGATCCATTTGATCAGCTCAGATAAAAGAATGGAAGGGTTACATATGTTTATCAGATTCCTTTCAATCTGCAAGCAAGATCCAGGAGGAACAGATAATAGGATGGCTGGCAGACAGAACACGGGGGTGGGAGGTGTGCCACAGATAGGGACGGAGCATAGAAAAAGGGAAAAGCACATTTTATGATTGTTGCCAAGGCCACCCAGCAGGCAGTGGATGAAGGATGAAAAAACAAGGAGGAGACTGGAGAAGCAGCGCTGAGTTGCATGATTAAGAGATAAGCTCACTTTATATAACTGCTGTAAGCAGCTGTAATCTTGGCAACCACAATCAACAAGAATCATTACCCTACAGTTACCTTAATTTAGGTAGGTGGATGTGAAGCAGTGAATCGCCAGGAAGAGGTTTCTCAGTAGGTTTACTCGTTGCTGGAATGGGAACGAAAAGTTTACATATAATTGAAACCACCAATATTTATTTAATTGTAAAGAAAAATATACAGCCATATCAAATACTACAGGAAACACATGTTAGAATAGAGTATCTCTTGTGGGTACGCTGTCTAGCAGCACACATAAAACTTTTGTTTTTGTTATCTCATGTAAGCCCCATAACAACCCATTAGGCAGGCTGGGGAGGCATATTTGTTGGTTAGTTTATCTACTTATGTTTAGCCTGTGTTGTTCCAGAAAGGATTTACGGGCACTTAAAGAAATTCATAAACTACAGTAAGATATCAGAAAATAAGTAGAGTATACTACCAATGAACTAGCCACAAAAGAAATTAAGAAAACTATCCCATTTACAATAGCATCAAAAATAAAAAAATACTTAGGAATAAATTTAACTGAGGAGGTAAAAGATCTGTGCACTGAACATTACAAAATGCTGATAAAAGAAATTGAAGGAGACATAAATAAATGGAAAGACATCTTGTATTCATGGATCAGAAGAATAATATTGTCATTTATCATCATTGTAAAAACTGGAAACGATCTACAGTCCAACAACAGCGGCTTTGTTACTATACACATGCAAAGGTATATTAAGGTACTAAGCATGCTCTTTTAAAAATGATGTAGGGCCATATGGACTGATTTGAAAATATGCCCTATGCATCAGATATTGAATAAAAAAGGTAATAGAACAAAATTTATATCACTTTCTTTATTTCTTTGTCTTTTTCTTTCCTTTCCTTCCTTTCTTCCTTCCAACTCTGATAGTACATACATCACACCTACTAGTGATTATCTCTAGAAGATATTGTGCTAGAAATGTCTATATAGTTATGAGTTGCTGATTTTTTACATTTAAATTTTTTACTTTTATAATCAGCAAATGTATCAAAGATATTTCCATTTATCTTATTTAACAAAGAGCATTTCTTACTGATTATTTATTAAACAAACAGTCATTGAGGGCCTTCTGCCAGGCTCTCCTCTGAACAATGAAGGACAAGATGAATAAGAAGTACTCAGAATCTAGAAGGAAAAACAAAGACTTGTAACTTTACACGGCCTGGCTAGATGTGCACACATCCTAATAAATGATGCTTCGTAGACGAAAGTAAAACCTAATTGAAACTCCATGGATTTCTGAGTGCCTTCAACAGCTGTGGTCTTTATGGACATAATCTGCTATGCTTGTATAGGCTTGGGTAGGTAAGGAGTTGAAAGTTGAGAAAAGAACGGTTTGGTTCATTCTTTCTGGTGCCCAGGGACCTTCGCACCCAGGTCTCTGGCCTTAGACCAGGACAAGTGCATTTTACAGGTTGCGATGGTCTCCCAGTCTGAGGTGGAGGTGCTTAGAGGCACAGGTGATGACTTCCATTGAGTGGGAAGCAGTCTCTTCTTCCTGGAAGATTTGTTATTTTCTGGACATAGTTAGGTCAATGTCACAAGGGAGTATAATCATTTCATCAGCTTTTTTCCTTTTCATGAACTCTGTGCATCTGACACATGGATTTTCTCACATACACAACAAAGCACCGAATCATAAACTGTTTATTAGAAGAAGAAATTGAAGTTTTCAAGAACTTGCCTGCAAAAGATCTTCATTGTGATGGAAACAGACCAAGATGGGCCACCCGCCTCAGGGAATGCCAGCTACACCGAATGGTGACATGGAAAAACTCAGCTGGGTAGACGAGGGCAGCTTCAATGCTCAGCAGGCCTGGCTTCGAGATTTTGAAAGGTGCAAGCTCTGGTTTTTAAATTCAGATGACCTCTCTTGGTCAGCCTCTTAACCGTGGCACAGTGATGCCTTTTCAGCAAGGTCTCCCAACTGTAGAAGGCAGTGCTGCACACAGAGAGAACTTTGTTTTGACTCCTTGTTTTTCTGGCATCAGGAGGGTCTGCTTTCTTCTGGAAACTAAATTGCTGCCATGTTGCTAATTACTATAATTTCTTACCCCCAGCCAGCTTTGCAGGATTTGGGAAAATACGGTGCTCATTACAGATTCTCCTAGAGTTCAGCCTGACGTGGTTCACATGCTGAAGAACTAACAAAACCCTAAAGGAAACCTAAAATGTAATTATACCCGGAACATCATCTCAGACAGGCCTTTCTTCCTTATGAAAATCTCGTCATGAATTCTTTGAAGGGGGTCTCACCTTCTAGTACCAGGGCCTTGCCCAATGCATATCAGAATACTACAGAGTCATGCTCAGCTTTGAAGGTGGTGGCCTCTATGCATCCTTCAGAACAGCCAGCCAGGTGCTGAAGCATCCCTGTGCCCAGCCCCAGGACTGACCTGAGGGAGCCTGGGCATGACCAGCGATCATGAGCAGGTTCTGTATTGACGGAAGCTACACTATCGATCCATTGATCCAACTCATTTATTTGTTGTTCACTGTCCCTGTCTTACTGAGTACAAAAGAAAATAAATTCAACACTTCCTGGAATTTGAACCATGTAAAAATGGGTAAGATCTGTGTGCAAATACTTCCAAAACAGTTCAAATAAGAATGTGATGAGCTCCATAATGGAGGTAATTTTGAAGTTTTAAGGTGATCAAGGAAGAATAAACTCCTAGTACCCCGAAGCTTCCTTGATTAATTATATCTGTGAGTTTTGTTTGCTTGCTTGTTGGTTGATTTACGTGTGCATCCTCTCCATCATGTGTACATGAGCACAACTGCTTTATTCACTGATATATCCTTATCCACAGCACAAATGTTTGCTAAATGAAAGGAAAGAAAAGAGAGAGAGGGAACAGGAGGGAGAGAAAGAGAGAACAAAGGGAAAGAGGGCAGTATACATAGGGGTTAAAAGCTTGGTATCTGGCTGGTGGTATCTTGGTACAGGTGGCTCACACCTATAATCCTAGCACTTCAGGAGGCCAAGGCAGCAGGATTGCTTAAGGCCACAAGTTCCAGACCAGTGTGAGCAAGAGCAAGACCCCATCTACAAAAATTAGAAATAGCCAGGCATGGTGGTGCATGACTGTAGTCCCAGCGACTTGGGAGGCTGAGGCAGGAAGATCACTTCAGCCCAGGAGTTTAAGGTTGCAGTGAGCTACAATGACACCACTGCACTCTATTCTGGGTGACAGAGCAAGAAAGAACCTGTCTCAAAAAAACAACAACAAAAAAACTTGGTATCTACACACTACCTGGGTGCTTGAATTAAATCCCAATTCTGAGATATATAGCCATGTGACCTAAGGCAAGATACTTAACCTCTCTGTGCTTTTGTTTCTGCATCTTGAAAATGGGAAAAAAGGTAGTATCCCCCTCAATGAGCTGAATGAGTAAAATTGAGTAAATATCTGTGGTTTTAGAACAGTGCCGGCACAGAATAAGTACTCAATAAACATTCATAGAGGAAGAAAATACTAGCTGGGGAAAATTAGGAAATAACTACTAGGGTGTTACTATTTTAGATATTACTTGAAAGACTGGTTGGCATTAAATAAACAGTGCTGGTAGAAAAAGGATACTTACAGTTGGTAGATTATAGGACATAATGAGAAAATAACAAGCAGACAACGTATCTGCAAAGGAGCAGTGGGGAGATAGGCTTGGAAAGTCACTTGCCATCGAGTCATCACAAGTGTCCTTATAAAGGAGGCAGAGGGAGATTTTACAGACACAGATGACAGAACAGAGAGATATATGAAGATGCTGGTCTTGACGATTAGAGCAATGTGGCCACAAGCAAGGAATGCCAGTAGCCACCAGAAGGAGGAAAAGGCTCCTTTAGAGTGTGGCCCTGAGGACACCTTGATTTCAGCCCAGTGAAACTGATTTGGGTTGTCTGACCTGCATAATTGTGAGAGAATAAATTTCTGTTGCTCCAAGCCACTAAATTCCTGCTAATTTATTACAGCAGCCACAGGAAACTAATACAGAAATGAACGAAAAAACAATAAAATAAAAGAAGTTGCCTTACATGAATCTATTGTTACAGATTGCCACGAACGGAGATACAACCACTAAATTCTGTCCACCCACGGTCCTAAAAGAACAACAAAACAAACAAAAAATCTGTAATGCCCACATAAAATGCCATTGTTGATTAGATACCAAAATTTACTCAAACATTCCTCTTAAAATGTACTTAGGCAATTTCAAGTGTTGCCTTTAACACTGATTAAATCTGGTTATGTGGAACAGCTACATAAATCTAGATTGTCACTTAGAGAAAAGACATAAGTAGACATGTCACAAAAGAGGAAATGAAACAGATTAGCAAACACGGGAAAAGATTCAGCCTCCAAGAAATACATTTAAAACAACAATGAAATTTCATGTTTTTGCCCATCAAGATAACAAAGAAATTTTTATTCTTTTGAAATTCGTAATGTTTTCCTCACTTTTTTTTTTAGCCTGCTTGTTTTCCACTTGGCAACTTATCCTCCTAAACATGACTTTGAATGAAATTAATAAAGTAATTACTGGAAAAAATGCGGTGAAGTCAGCAGTATTCTACATTGCTGATGGCTGTGTCTTCTGAGGAGGAAATTTGGCAATATGAAGAGCCGTAAAGCCTTTCAAAGACTTTGACCTTCACTTTGATTTTGTGCTTACAACTGTTTCTTGCAGAAGTCATCCCAGATGAGGAAGCACAATATTCATCACAGAATCCAAAATGTCAAAAATTAAACTCAATGTTACAGCCTGTCAGCCAGATGTGGCCTGTTGCTTGTTTTTATAAATAAAGTTTTATTGAAACACAGCCACACTCATTTGTTTACAGATTGTCTATGGCTGCTTTTGTGATATTATGGCAGGCCTGAGTATAGATAATCTCCAACTTGTGATGGTTCAACTTAACAATTTTCACCTTTATGATGGTGCAAAAGTGATACACATTGATGAGAAAGTGGTCAGATATTCTCTTGAAATGCTGGACAGTGGCAGGACCCAGATAGCCACCCAATCACGAGGGCAAACAACAGATTATTATACTGTAGAGTCTATGGCGTACCGTGTTGACAGATGATTCTGCCCCACTATAGGCTCATGTAAGTGTTCCGATCACATTTAAGGTAGGCTAGGCTAAACCATGTTTGGTTGGTTAGGTGTATTAAACACATTTTTTGACATACAATATTTTCAACTTACCAGTGGGTATATCAGGAGGTAACCCCACCATAAGTGGAGAAACATGTGTGGTTGTGAAAGAGATAAATGGCTCACAAAGTCTATGATATCTACTATCGTGCCCTTTACAAAAAAGTTTTCTGACCCCTAGTTTAGAACATGCTTATTGGTTATTAAGCCATCACCCATGTACTTCCAATTTTGCAGCTATTGGGGAAGTTCATGGGGAGTTTGCAAAAAATATTTTAAAATATTTTAAATATTTATAAAATATTTTAATAAAAATAAAATAAAATAAAAATATTTATGCTATGGGAAAATAAAACGATGCAGAATTTCAGATACTATATAGTTGCAATTATGTGAAGAAAAGCATTTTAAAAGGGACTGGAGGGAAGTATAACAAATTGTTAACATTATTTATCTTCAAGTGATAGGAAATCCATTTGATTTTAATTTTATCCTCTTTCCACTTTTCTGCTTTTCTTCAATTAATATTAATAGACATATTTCACTTTAAAGAGTAAAAATAAATATCAATTTAAAATTGAAATTAAAAAATTTAAATGAGCCTCCAGTGTACTAGGGTTTCACATACTCCTGGATTAAGTACATGATTCTGTGTCATTTAATAATACAGAGTCTTCACCAAGCATTTCCAGCTACCCACAGACAGCTCCCATCACTAGAGTTAGAGATTTTGTTTCCACTCAACAACAACAACAAAACCCTAAAGGGAATATTTGATCAGGCAAAGAAAAGAGGCAACACCTAGAGTCATGCTAAAGTGTGGTGAGTCATGCCAGTAGCAAATCTGGACCTCGAGAGTCCTTTTTCCTTCATTTCTTTATTATCTGCATGTGACTTGAAGCCACTTTAAAAAGAAAACCAGATGAATTGAAATAAATGAATGACAACCTAGGCCAGCGAGGAAGAAGCAGAAGTGAGATCTTGAGGGCAGACAGAGAGGAGAGCAAAGATGGGGAAACGGCAGTGGATGACTCCTTACTTCCTTCTTAAGTGGACTCTATGCAGACCAAAGTGACTACAGGAAAAAACCAGAGACCTGGTTTTCATCATCCTCTGGACGGCTGTGTGTGAACTTAGTTCAACAACAAAGTATTGTAATGGGCTCCCCTCATCCGCCAAAATGTGAAGGCTTTAGCTAAAGGATTATGCTTAATTCAAAACTATCAAGCATTAGGAGCAAAGCAAGGAACAACAAGTCAGAACAAAGTCAGACCAGAAAGGTGAGGTCAGCCAGAGTAACTTCACTTCCCATAATCACTTCCTATTATTTGCAAGGCCTGGAAAAATTGCAGCATTAAACTTTCTGAACTGCTCGCGGAATGCAATTGTTGCTTCCCAGCATCTCCTCATTCTTTGGGGGATAAAGGGCAACAGCTACTGATTCTGTTCCAATTAGACAGCTCCCTCCAAATCACCAGGCAACCCCGGCTTTCATTACCCAGCCTGCTCAGCCTGCATGTGCAAAGGCTCATTAAAACAGAGCGAAGCCCAGACTACAGGGAAGGAAAAGTGAGCAGGAGAAAATGATGCCCACACATCCATCACTGGCCAATTTGGCATTTATTAATCACATCTTATTTCTCAGCCCTATGAACAAATTAAATGGCATTCCCTTTTTTGGAACCAAAAGCCACAGCTAAGAACACGGCCTGTTTTCTCTACGCCTCTATTTCTTCATGAAAAATTTTCCAAACTATGAAATGGGGCCCAGAAAGGAAGCCTGACCTGGTGAAACTCAGTTCATTGGTTCAACAAATATTTGTTGAGCACCAACTGTGTGCCAGGCACTGTTCTAGACTTTGGGGAATAGCAGGAATGACAATAGATGAAGATCTTCACCCTGTGGAGGTTAGATTTGAACAGAGGGGAGATAGACATTATTTGTATATAAATTATAAGTGTGTTAGGAGGTGGTAAGTGATATGGAAAAAAAGAACAGGAGAGATTAAGGAGCATTGGGAATGGTGGGTGCGTGAAGGATTCTTTACGTTATTAAATACAACAGTCAGGATCGGGCTTGTTGAATAGATGAGCAAAGGCTTGAAGAAGATGAGGGAGTTAGGAAAGTAGTAACCTCCAGCTAAGGGCTGATATCTTTCCAGACATTTCCCCCAGGACCTCTACGACAAAGCAGTGAGGGTATAATAAAGTCTGGCTTCTTTCCCCAGAAACAAATAGAGAAACCATTTCAAATTCAAGAGGAGAATAATTCCTACAACACAGGCACCACAAGAGCGGGGACTTTTCTTCATCACTGTGTCCCTAGGGCCTGGCACATAGGAAGCACTCGATTAATCTTTGTTGAAAGAATGACTAAGCGATCGTGTGCTATATAAAAATAAAGGACAGGCCGGGCACGGTGGCTCACGCCTGTAATCCTAGCACTCTGGGAGGCCGAGGCGGGCGGATAGCTCAAGGTCAGGAGTTCGAAACCAGCCTGAGCAAGAGCGAGACCCCGTCTCTACTATAAATAGAAAGAAATTAATTGGACAAAAATATATAGAAAAAATTAGCCAGGCATGGTGGCACATGCCTGTAGTCCCAGCCACTTGGGAGGCTGAGGCAGAAGGATTGCTTGAGCCCAGGAGTTTGAGGTTGCTGTGAGCTAGGCTGAC
>CAUYRT010078915.1:0-21769 GCA_963574885.1 Lepilemur ruficaudatus
TTTTAGTTATCAATGCATCTCTTTAAAAATTACCAATAAAGGCCGGGTGCGGTGGCACATGCCTGTAATCCTAGCACTCTGGGAGGCCAAGTCAGGAGGATCGCTCAAGGTCAGGAGTTCGAAACCAGCCTGAGCAAGAGCAAGACCACGTCTCTACTAAACATAGAAAGAAATCAATTGGACAACTAAAAGTATATAGAAAAAATTAGCCAGGCATGGTGGTGCATGCCTGTAGTCCTAGCTACTCGGGAGGCTGAGGCAGAAGGATTGCTTGAGCCCAGGAGTTTGAGGTTGCTGTGAGCTAGGCTGACGCCATGGCACTCTAGTCTGGGCAACAGAGTGAGACTCTGTCTCAAAAAAAAAAAAAATTACCAATAAAGCTCACACACCTTATAGCCTACTCATATTTTATGGTGTTTGCTAAAAAAAAAAAACAAAACAAAACAAAATCACGTTTCTCAGGGATCAAATGGTTAATATGAACTGCTTCAAACTTCAGGGGACCTGCATTATATCCTTAAAACACCTTGAGATTCTGTATTGTGCTGCAGCTATACAGCAGGCGCATGATCACAACGCTTTTCAACAGCCCCCAGATCCCTTACTGGGCAAAACTTCTCGTGAGCGTTCTCCCTACCAGACTTAATGTTGTGCTAAAACTGTTAAACTGCGTTACTTGTTTTATTTGCTAACCCAATCACCTCAGGGAATTCAATCCCTTTAAACTCTGCCTGCTGAAACACATCTAAATTATTCCCGTATTACTATGAGCAAGATCTAGAGTGGGATAAAAACTTGAGTTCTGAGGTTCATCCCCTGACCCAAATTGTAGTTGCCAGGATATGCGGTAGTAATGCGGTGGTTTCTTTATAACTCTGAGGATGTATTTTACCTAGAAAGAGCCAATCTTTACTAAATTCCTTTTCGTCTCCAAGATTTCTGCGGTAACTGCTCTCAAGAGCAAGGTATTTTAAACAGCCAAAAACCGAGTTATTCTAATTTGGCCTTTATTGTTTCCTCAATAAAGCTTGCCATCACAAGGGCGTTTTTCCTTACCAACATTTGCGAATGAAGAAAGAAAAATCAAGCTTTTGGCACTACTTATACACGCTCGGAAGGCCCGTTATCATTAGGCTTCTTACAAATCTTTCGAAGTAGGATTTGAGGTTAAGCTTACATTGGACCATAGTCCTGTAAGACTTACTGTTGTCCAAGCCCCATTAATGGCCTCGTAACAAAAGCAACATTTACGTCCCGGGAAATCTCAATGTTTGACTAATCAAGAAGGCGTCTGCTAACTAAGGCAACCTTTCTCCCAAGCAAGGAAAGGAAAAATAGACAATGAAAGGGATTTATTTACCAGAGTGAAGAAAAAGGGGAGAAGGATCCCAAGAAGATCCGTGCGGGCGAAATCCAGAGGTTCGGAAACCCTGGCCTCAGGAACTCTCGCTTCAAGCCCTTCCAGCCCAACCCAGCCCTCTTTTCCCCTGGGACCAGTCCTTGCCGGCACGAGCCGGACAGACCCGGAGGAGACAGCAGTGCCGAGACTGGGGTTCCGAAACCCGACGCAAAACTGGCGGAAGCCGCAAACCTGGCGGCCTGGGTTTAAAGGTGAGAGAATGCGGGGTGAGAGGAGATGCGCCCTCGCCTCAAGCTGGGAGGCCCCTGGAGAAATCAAGAGCGAGCCGGCTCGAAAGCTGGAGCAGAGCCCGGAAGGAAAGACGGCTGGGAGCCGGGGATGAAGGAGGTTCTGGGCTGGACCAGCGCCTTCCCTGGCTCCTCAGCGAGGCCAGTGTTTACCTGAAAGTCTCGGTCCTCGTTGAAGCGGGAGAAGCGGTCCGCCATTTTGCCGCCTTCACTCCTCTCAGGACGACGCTCTCCGGTTCGCTCCTTCCCTCCCGCGACACCCGCCCCTCCCCGGTTCCCCGCCTCCTCCCACGCCCACCGGGCGCGCGCAGCCGGGGGAGGGAGCGAGCGAGAATGCGCGTCCTGACGGTAGCCCTGCGGGCGCAGGCGCCTGGCAGCCCTGGAGGCGGAACCTTCCCTCGCGTCCCCGCTCCGCGCGCGGCCCAGAGCAAACCCGAAGGCCGCGCGTGCGCACTCGCGCCCGAAAGCCGCAAACGCTTCCGGAGGGAAAGGTCACAGGGGGTACGGCGAGGGTGGGTCTGGATGTTTTCCACCTGCTCACTTCCCCGGGGGCAGTATTTTTTTTTTTTTACTGTTACTTCCCTCAGTACGCGGAAGTCCATAGTGTACTTTATTCACCAAATAGTATTAACGTAGTGGTTGAAAGCGCGGACTTCAGAGCCGGACTGCTTGGCTTCGAATCTCAGTTCACCCTGAGGATTAAACGGTTAACAGACAAGAAAGAAATAATCTCTCACATGGCTTTCATTCCTGTGGGAGAAATCAGATAACTAATAAAAGAATGATATAATTTTGAATATTAATGAGTGCCACACACACAAAAAAACTGGATGCAGTGGTGAGAGGGACGACCTCTAAAACGACCTTTGACCTGAGGCACAGCGAGGGGCCCCCAGCCTTGGGGCATAGGGAACTTTACACCTTAAGGCCCAAGGACTACAAAGTGCTTGCCATTTTCAAAGCAATCCTTTGAGAGAAGTATTTCTCAAGGGACAGAAGTTGATCTAAATGAATTAAAGCCCTCTGGGCTTCCGTTTCCTTTTCATAAAATAAGGAAATTGAATGTAGTCATCTCTACTGCTCCTTCCTAACAATGTGTAGGTCAAGAATCAGATTTTTCCATCCTATGACTTTCTGAGGACTTCA
The DNA here is from genome assembly GCA_963574885.1 of Lepilemur ruficaudatus. Classification (NCBI taxonomy): domain Eukaryota; kingdom Metazoa; phylum Chordata; class Mammalia; order Primates; family Lepilemuridae; genus Lepilemur; species Lepilemur ruficaudatus. The sequence continues at coordinate 2,794 of CAUYRT010078915.1, forward strand.
CCCACAGCCCTCCAGCACTCTTAGCCAAAATACATAAAACTCATAGGAAGGGTGGCAGGACTTCCCTGCTTCTGAAAAGAATGGTTGACTGAAATCACACAATGGAAAAATGGTCCTTACGCTACCCTGAAAGAGTCAAATGGAATGTAGTTTTTTGGAGGAAGGGTGTGTATCTTCTATTCTTTTGTTACCGTCTGCCCCACCCAACCCTCAGCCCAAGCTCCCTGTCTAAGGGGAGATAGGGCACACAGAACTCAAACATGGAAAAGACACTTTAGGGTACATGTGGTAGACTGAATCACTTGGATACACACCCCACGTTTACCTCTTTTCCCTCTCAAAATCCCACTAAAATGACAGGAAAGGAATAAAAAGGGCATAAACTCACAGGACAAAGAGACCTGGAGGAGGGACAATAGCAGACAACAGAGGTCAACATTTTGGAAAGTGGAGAGCATAGATAAATGGAAATGGCTTTAGTAGAATGGAGAAAACTAAGTTACAGAGTGGAGGAAGCCAGGAAAGAAGTTAATGCGAAAGTGCCCCAGAAAGATTTAGGAATTGGAAGCACCTGGTACCGCTGAAAGTGAGGGTGGAGATAGAGCTGAAAGCAGGAAGACTGGTTACAAGGCAATTTAAGGAGCAGTTAGACTGTAAATCCCTTTTCCTACTTAGGAAGCAAACTGAAGATTTTCCTTCTGGAAAGGATGAACCAGAGAGATTGGACTTTACCTGGCACAGCTGAGGAGGTGATACCATGCTGAAGATGAGAGGATTTAATTAAAGCTGACATTCTGGTCAGAGTCAGACTTCTCCCCAAAGACCATAGGAACCCTCTCTGGGAAGCTTAGGGAAGAAAACCTTCATGTATCAACAATGGGACAGGGTGAGGAGGGTGTCTCCTCAACATAAAGATAACGTTCCTGCACAAGTACCCTACGGAGAAGTCCATCATTCAGGAAGCCTGATCCACACAGAGCTTCCACTCCGCTTTTTAGTGTCTTTAGTGTTAAAGGTCAATCAGATCACATTAGCCCCCTGCCCCTACCCTCAGTGGTTTTCCATGTCATTCACAATATGAAGTTCACCTATCACCACCTCACCTCTCAGATTTCATCTTCCTCTCTGCCTCTGCTTCCCTTCTCTCTCCTGGCTATACCTTGATCCCACCAGGGCCGTTCCTGCCTCAGCCTGCCCCACCTACTGGCTATGTATTTGATGTTCTTTCTGCTTATCATTATTTTCCAGATATCTACATGGTTTGCCCCCTCATCTTCTGGTCTTTGTTCAAAAACTGCTTTCTCAGTAAGATCTTCCCTGATCACCATATGTAAAATAGAGCCCTGTGTTCTGAGCTCCCTAGCGTCTTTCACTAATTTTATCTTTCTCCACAGTACTTGTCACTTTCTAATGTGTCATGTAAACTCTGTGAGGGCAGGGATTTTTCTTAATTTTGGTCCTTTCTCTCTCCCCAGCACCTAGAACAATGACTGGCACATAGTGGGCACTAAATAAAAAGTTATTGAATGGATGAGATGGAAAATAGGAAAGAACAGATAAGAACATGTGAAGATTAATCCAACATCTGAATAGTATTAATAAGATATTCAGAAATAACAGTGCAAAAACGGAAGGAAAAACATATTAAAAAGCTGGGCATAGTGGCACATACCTGTAGTCCCAGCTACCCCATAGGCTGTGGTGGGAGGATAGCTTGAGCCCATGAGTTTGAGGCCATAGTGCATTATGATCATGCTTGTGAATAACCACTGCACTCCAGCCTGGGTAACATGACAAGAGCCCCATCTCTTTAAAAAAAAAAAAAAAGAAAGAAAGAAAAGAAAAAACAAAGAAAGAAAGAAAGCATATTCCTTGGTGGTCTAGTGGCTAGGAAAAAAAATTTAATTTTAAAAAGCATGTTAGGCTGAGCTTGGAGGCAGAAGCTTGTAGTCCCAGCTACTCAGGAGGATGAGGCAGGAGGATGGCTTGATCCCAGGAATTTGAGGTTGTAGTGATCTATGTTGATGCCACTATACTCTAGCCTGGGCAACAGAGCAAGACTGTCCAAAAAACAAAACAGATTATTCTCTTGGGAAAACCTACTGACAATGATAAAGTACCCAGATTTATAAGGGCTGCTTATGCAACTCAAATTTCATCCAGCTACGGGGCTGTTGACATTGATAAACCATTCAATTTTTGTTTGTTTTTTTAAAAAAAACATATTAAAGAAATAATCTGTAAACATTTTCTAGTACTAAGGGCCTGAGTTCTGAATTAAGATTGCCCAGGACAATGGATGAAAAATAATTTGCTGCCAGGTACAGCATTGTGAAATTTCAGGGCATGTGGGACAAAGAGAACCTCCTAAAGGTTTCCAGAGAGGAAACCTCCTAAAGGTTTCCAGAGAGGTCACATATGAAGGACTGGGAATTGGAATGATGTTGTGCTTGACCAGAGGAGAGCAGACTGGGAAGTAACACACAGAAGATTCTAGGACAGGATGGTTTCCAACCTAGAATCTATACCTAGCCAAACCATTAATCAACTGTGAAAGAGAAAGATGACGTTTTTAGACCTGCAAGCTCTCAAAAAAATTTACTTCCCATGCACTCTTTCTCTGGAAGCCACTGAAGGATGTTTTGCAGCAAAACAAGAAAGTAAAACAAGAGAGAGAGGAACTTGAAATTCAGGAAGCAGAGATCCAACTTAAGAAAGAAGCAAAGGGAATTCCCAGGGTGACAGTGTAGAGACATTCCAGGATGACAGCTGTATAGCAGGCCTAAAAAATACCCAGTGCAGATGAGAACAGGAGGACAGAGGCCCCAGGAAGGCTGTCTGCAAGACAAACAGGGAATCTGATAGAATATCTAGTGTGTGTGAAAAAGAGATTTACCCTTCTTTAAAGTGTTTAAGAAAGGTCAGTGATCAGAATATAGAAAACTAGGCAAATTTTTAAAAGCCAATTAATTTCAGGGGGCATAAATTGTGAGAAAAAAGTGTAATCACAGTAATCATTCTATACAACATGGCTCAATGGTGAATAATATCTCTAATCACAATACTATAAACACAGAATATTGATCTACAACAAAAATGTTTGATAGAAGTATATTATGAGACTATGGGAATGAGAGTGGGAGATAGTTTAAGAGATCTACATCTTCTTCCATGATAGGAACTCAATTAAAAAAATCAAGAAATATTAATATGAGCATATTATTTGTAAATAAGGAATATTTAGAAATAAGCATGATAAAAACAAGGAAGAAATAGCTAAAAGAGTTGAAAGTGGTTGCCTCCAAGGACCAGGAATCGGGATGAGAAGCATTAAGGAAAGGTATTGCCATTTTTCATAAAAATCCAGGTAGAATTATTTGACTTTTTAACCTATGGATATGTATTACTTCAGTAAAAACAAAAATTCAATTTGGTGATTTAATTGACACCAGCAGTTGTCTATTCCTTCACTATTGCAGGGATAAGATAACAGAAAATCTCAAATGATACACAGTCCTCAAATCATTTCAGTTGGCTTTGGAACACATTCTCTATTTTATTTCTTCATTAAGCTCTCCTGATTGGATTTGGGCCAGTCAATAAATGAATTTTTCTTTTTTTTTTTTTTTCTTTTTGAGACAGAGTCTCACTCCGTTGCCTGGGCTAGAGTGAGTGCCGTGGCATCAGCCTAGCTCACAGCAACCTCAAACTCCTGGGCTCAAGCAATTCTCCTGCCTCAGCCTCCCAAGTAGCTGGGACTACAGGCATGTGCCACCATGCCCGGCTAATTTTTTCTATATATTTTTAGTTGGCCAATTAATTTCTTTCTATTTTTAGTAGAGACGGGGTCTTGCTCTTGCTCAGGCTGGTTTTGAACTCCTGACCTTGAGTGATCCTCCTGCCTCGGCCTCCCAGAGTGCTAGGATTACAAGCGTGAGCCACCACTTCCGGCTTTTTACTAAGTTTTGAAGAGGAATTAAGACCAGTTCTCCATAATGTCTTCCATAAAGTAGAAGAAGAGAAATGTTACCATCCGGACAAACTGGCTTAAGGGCACAAAGGATCTATCTATTATTCCTTAAAATATTAATAATTCTTTGTGAACCTACTGTTATTTGAAAACAAAAAGTTCAATTTAAAAAAAGTAACTGGAGGAAAAAAAGACATTTTATATAGAAGAACAAAGATAAGAATGACAACAGACTTCTTTTTGGAAATAATACAAGCCAGAAGACAGTAGGACGATATCTTTAAAATAAAGGAAAAAGAAACCTACACAGTTTGGTTCTAGAGCCTGTTCTCTTATGCATTTCTCTATGCTGCATCATAAAGATAATAAAAACAAAGATGCATGGAGCAGTTAGATAACACTGCCTTTCCTTCTTGTGTGCCTTGGAGAATTGGAGTGGTGCTGTCATTCTTTGAAAAGGAAATCAACCACTGTTACTAGTCCCTGATCTGTTTCTGTTTCATTTCCTTTACTTTTTAGAAAGTAAACTTTTTAGAAAGTAAAATTGGTTAATACATCATCTTATCTGTCAAACAAGTTTATATTTTAGAAGAGACTGAAGTAAATGTAGAAGTAACTGTGATATAGGCAGATCTGATAAGTGTCATAAAAGAAAAATTCAAGCAAAGCCCTTTGGAAGTTAGAGGAAGGATTGAGAGCACAACAAATTGAGGGTATCAAGGAAGATGACATGTGAATCTGATTGAGAGTGGAGGAAAAGCAAAGATCTGAGGTTGTGTCCATGATCTGTGTCCAGATGCCCAGGACAATTACTGGTGCAATGGTGGTGACTGAGTGTATAATAAGCTCCTTGACAGCAGAGGTTTTGTGTGTGTTTGCCTGCTGGGTTATACCCTTACTACCTAAAGCAGTGCCAGGTACTTAGTAAGGACTCAGTAAATATTTGTTGTGCAGATGAATAAATGAACAGAGAAATTAGGCAGTGATCACCAGTTTTGGTAAGAATAATTTGATAGTGAGATCTGGTTTAGGAGATACAAACGTGGAATCTAATCCTGAGTGAACCGTTAGCTAGCTGTCATCTAGTCCCATAGCTTTGGCTATCACTTCAGCTATCGCATAGATGCCTCTCAAAACTAGCAGAGAAAGCAATAATGTAGGGAACATGCTGGTTAGGAACATGAGCCATGTGACCCCATGTGTAAAATGGGAACTACAAGAGAAATTATTGTTACTGTTGTTTACATGTAGAGCACTTAGCCTCAGTACTTGATGCATAGTAAGTACTCAATAATGTGCACCACTGTCTGAGTCTGAGTTACATATTGCCTCCTGACCTTGATGAGCCACCACGCCTCTAATACAGCACATTAAAACCATATTTAAGTTACCCCATAAAAACTAAATGGTATCTTAAAGACCAGCCCAAGTCCTTCTTTCAACTGAAGCCAGAATGAAAATGTGACTTGAACAAAGTTACAAAGCTGAAGGAAAAAATATATGGAGGGAAAAAAATCAGGAACCGAACCCAGTTATATACTGTAGTTACATGTAAAGTGTGGGAGAAAAAGTAGAAGAGAGATACTAATTATTGGGCTTTTGAGGGCTTACCCTGAATGCTACAGCTACCTTCAAGGATTAACTTAATTTTCTAGAAAAAAAAATATTTATATGTTGTCTGCTGGATGGCTCTACCTATATTTCTCATTGATATTTTAAATTCAACATGAAAAAACCAAATTGGAATCACTATGTGTTAAAATTGAAAACGATCTCAGATTGCCTCCAGTTCAGTCTCCCATTTTACAGATGTAGGAAACAGATCCTCCCCTGGAGGCCTCTTACTTTTTAGATTCATTTATAGTTCTGTGATCAGCGGCAGTTTCCGTAGTGTAGTGGTTATCACGTTCGCCTCACATTTATAGTTCTGTGATCAAACAGTTGTCTCTTGGACCACTTTTGGCTAGGTTGCCTATCATTTCTTTAGGCTTAGAGTGTACAGTTGAAGTTTATCCTAGTTACAAACAACCGCTGGTCTTGTTTACAGCAGTGGTTGCTACCATTTTTTTTAAAAAGCAGCTGAATATGAATATTTTCCTTAATTTGAACCATATGGCCAATATGTAAAAAGAGACTAAAAGGAGGACCTGATAGAGGTCGTGGTAGGGGGGATAGTTGGGGAGATCAGAAAAAGGAAAGAATGAGTTCTACCCTGATTGCTTGGCCTTGTAGTCCCCAGAGGTGAGGAGCCTCTGAAATGCCTTAGAGGGTTAGGAAGCAGTTTGAAACCCACTGATTTGGAGGCCCATGGGATCTGGCAGTGATAGTTGGTGTGAATGACAAGGCCACTGGTTTCTCTGCTCTAGAAGTTCCCCAGTGACTTTAACACATGCCCTGGAGTGATTATTTTCAATTCTTCCGTGAATCTAAGGACTAACAACCAGGCCATCGTTAAAACCAGGACTTTAATGAACTCTCAGCTGTCATTTAAAAACACTCATCAATCACATTTGTTTTTATTTACACAGACACGCAATGTTTGTGTGAATTAAGTTGCCTTGAAATAGATAATTTTATTAGTATAGACATAGCCCAAGAATTACTGTCACATGAGGAAAAGCTTAGCAGTGGTCAGAGTTTTAGTTGTGCATGAATCCCCGTTTCGATGAATTTCAAAATATTTGGTGTATTTTTAATAATTATTTTTATAGTATTTATAACTTTGAATTTTAGTCAGCAACTGATTAAGCCCTGTGTGGACACCATGAGGAGATAGAGGGGATATAGGACAAAGTCTTTGCCCTCACATTTGAGTTATGCTGAGTACAGAATGAAGAATGTGACATTTTAGATTTTTTCCATTGTACTTCATTTCATCAGCTGAGCTTTGATATTGTCAATTTTTAATTTTAATTTACTGATTTGTAAAGCATGTTCATGACTAAAAATCCAATGATTTAAGCTTGTATGCTTTCTTTCAAATTATTATTAGATTGTAAGACTGGAGAAAGATAAAGAAGAACTACGTAACCAACTGCTTAGTGTTGATCCCACAAGAGACAGCAAACGAGTGGAACAACTTGTTCGAGAAAAAGTCCAATTGTGTCAGAAATTAAAAGGTTTAGAGACTGAAGTAGCAGAATTAAGGGCTGAAAAAGAGAATTCTGATGCTCAGGTAGAAAATGTCCAAAGAATACAGGTGCGGCAGTTGGCTGAGATGCAGGCTACAGTCAGATCCCTGGAGGTAAGGTTTTAATTGCTTCCCAGTGGAGTATGGCATACTCTTTTAAAGTGCAATTGACAAGCCTTTGATTTTTAGAGCTTAAATGAACGCTTACCAATCTAATGCTTACGCATTTGTGGAATCCCAAGAGTATGTATTCTTTTTGTAAAGAAGAAAGCTATCGATTTGTAAGCAATGCCTGTGCTACCACATTTACAGAGGGATGATTCTTTGGGAGTCAAGTCACTTCCCTGAAATGACTTAACTCTTATAATGCCACATAATACAATATACAAAATCAAAAATATATATATATTTCAGCTTCTGGAGACGAAAGTCATCTCCAATCAGAAAGAATAATTTCTTCCAAAATAGTATGTTCCTTACACTGGGATTTGAGATGTTAAAATTGTAAATCTCGTTGGAACAGAAATATCATCTTATGTATCTTATGACAGCTTCTTGCCAGAGTACTAAAATTCAACTTGGGTACTAATGCATACAAGCATCTACTGAATTATTTTCCTGAGTTCATTAGAGAAAAATAAGTGTTGGCAGAGCCCGGCTGGTACTCCTAGAGGTACTGCCGTGTGAAAATTCTCAGTTTCTATTTTATTCAGACTTGCTTACTCCTCCTAGTTCTTAGTGCCTAACTTGTAGCAAGTATACCAGTTTAATTGTTTTCATTTATTTTTTGCAGTTCAAAGTGTTTTTTGTTTTTTTTTTGAAACAGGTATGAAATGATTTTAGTTGGAGGGAAATTAATGGGCACCTGGTTTGTAGTTAAAATTCAATATCCAAATCCAAAATGGTGATTTTTTATTTTCCAGCCAGCAAGCTGGTATAAAGAGTACACTGTTATGTTTTGAAGAGTAGAAGTAATTTTTTTATTTTTTACATGAAGCTTCTGTCAGTATTTACTGGCTTCCTGAATTAAAGTTGTCAATATCGTTGGACCTTAGACATGAAGCAGTTCACAGTGAGACTGTTTATGTTGCATCCTAACATCTTTAGTGTATTTTACACAGTGACAGAATAAGTAGGTGACTGCAGTTGAATGTAGTATGTAGTCCCAATGTGAAACTTTTCATTGAGGTCGTTTATAGTGATTATTTTCAGGGCAAGTTGAATGATGACAAAAGATGGGTGGTTCATTTGTGACATTTTCAGAAGAACCTATGTTTAAGTTTCCCATTTGTCTGATGAAATTAAAATAAACACATGACAGCAAGCATTTCTTTAACTTTCTTGGCTATCATTGTGGCCAGAGATACGATTTTATATTTGAAGAAAACAGCTTTTTTCCTGAAATTATTTGTTGAATACACTCCTTATCATAGTTAAGATACAGATGGTCTCCAACTTAAGATGGTTTGACTTAAACTTTTTTGACTTCATCATGGTATGAAAGCAATATGCATTCATTAGAAACTGTACTTCAAATTTTGGATTTTGAGTTTTTCCTGGGCTAGTGATATGTGTGGTATCACTCTCTCAGGGCTGGGCCGTGGCAGTGAGCTGCAGCTCCTAGTACACCACATGATCTTGAGGGTAAACAACCTCTCTACAGGGTACTGTGTTGCCAAATGATTTTGCCCAACTGTAGGCTAATGTAAGTATTCTGAGTATGTTTAAGGTAGGCTAGGCTAAGCTATGATGTTTGGTAGGTTGGGTGTATTAAATGCATTTTCGACTTAGGTATTTTCAATTTGCAGTGAGTTTATCAGGATGTAACCCTATCATAAATCAAGGAGTATCTGTGTATATGAAATGAGATGTTATAAAACTGAAGCTTTTCCTTTAAATGCCAAAATGTTTTCATTTTAATTATTCTGAGTAGAAATATGTTTTAAAAGCCTTTAGTTTTCCCTTTCTAATTAAAGAGTACAATGAGTGTTACCAGCCAGAAATTTTTTTGACAACTTACAGACTTCATTAAAAATTTTAATTATGTGACGAGGTAAAGAGCGTCTTTGCTCATACTTCAGAAGTCTCCAGATTAGCTGAGGATTTCAGATTCTTCTCTCTTCCTCTGTCTTTTAAAAAAAAATCTCCACTGATTTAGATTTTTAATTTTCACTACTTACTGCTATCAACGAGCCCTCTCTTCTGTTTTCTAATATGCATTTTCGTATCTGCTGTGGCCTGGAAACTCCCAAAAATATTTGTTTGAATTATTAATATGTCAGTGTTGAGTAAGTAGGTATCAAATGAGTGTCTTAGGTAGTTTCTCTCATGAGAGAAGTATATGAGCTTTATTTTGTTGGTGGCTATTGGTATGTTGTTTGTCTAGAATATCTTTGTTGCACATTTCCTGGAGCAAATATCTTTCATTTGAATCCTACCAATTAGCTTGAGAAAACTCTTGTTACTTTGGTGCATGTTAATATTGTTGAGGTTTTGAGTAATTTTTTGTATAATTACACATTTAATTTAAGTAGTGTTTATTTTATTTTGATAAAATTGTGAAAAATTATGAACAAATTTTAAAATATTTTGTTTTAACAAAAGGCTGAAAAACAATCAGCTAAACTACAGGCCGAACGCTTGGAAAAAGAGCTACAGTCAAGCAGTGAACAAAATACTTTTTTAAATAGTAAATTACATAAAGCTGAAAGAGAAATAAGTACATTGACCAGTATGGTAAGTTGTTTTGTTTCTGTTTCATTCTTTTAGAATGCTTGATATATCATATGATAAAGAAATTTTGTTTTTAATAGTTTAGTTTCCTCTACTGAAATCTTATTTTATTGTATCATTCCACCTTACAAGAAATAAATGCATTTGACCAGTGGAGTTTGTCATCTTATGCTTCTACTTCATTCTTTTTTTTTTTTTTTTTTCCTCTCTTAGAAACAGGGTCTCACTCTGTCACCTAGGCTAGAGTGCAGTAGCCTGATCATAGCTCACTGTAACCTCGAGCTCCTGGGCTCAAGTGATCCTCCTTCCTCAACCTCCCAAGTAGCTGGGACTGTAGGCATGAGCCACTGTGCCTGGCTACTTCTTGCTTTAGAATACTTGGTACTGTACAATAACAAAGAAATTTTGTGTTTAAATAGATTAGTTCTCTGTATTGAAATCTTTTTTATCCTATTATCCTACTTGCCAAATACATGCAGAATCTGACCAATTCTTACCACCTCCACTGTGGCCATTCTAGTCCAAGCTAGGTTCAGTTTCTGTGCTAGTTTGCTAGCTGGTCTGCTCTCTACCCATTCAGAGTCCTGTATGATCTGGATCCTGCAGTCTTTCCACAGCCATTACCATCCATTTTTCCTCCTGTTTGCTTTGCTCCCCCAGCCGTCTCTCTCTTCTTTGAGCAAACTCACTGCTTCCCCAGGGCCTTTGCATTTGTGTGCCTGGCTTTGTCTTCCCTCACATACCTACCTACTTGCCTTGCTTCTTCACCGCTTTCAGATAGCACCTAATCAGAGAGACCTTCCTTGTCTTCACTTAGTAAAATAGCATCTTCCCTCTCCCTCTGCCTTACTATCTTCTTTACCTGCTTTATTTTTCTTCATAGCTTTTAATACTGTTTGATACATTTATATTTATTTGTTTATTTTTTGTCTCACTTTTTCTTTCCCACCACTTTCCCCTCAATAAAATGTAAGCTCTAAGAGAACAGGGGCATTGTTTTTATTACTACTTTTTCTCCAGCTCCTAGAATGGTGCTGGTACATAGTAGGTACTCAGTAAATACTTCTTCAGTGAATAAATTAATATTAGCAGTGTGATCTGCATTTATGTTATTTTTAAAATAATGTAATAATTTTAACATTCCAAAAACATTTTTATATACAAGGTTTTTCTCAAACTTAAAGGTTTTGTTCTCCTCAAATACAATATTTATAAGGAATCTAATAACCAAAAATAGGATAGGAATGATAAAAGTATTTTATACACTGTTGGCCTCTGGAGTCAGACTAGATTCAAATTCTGAGTTTTCCCTTTCTAAAGCTATGTGACCTCGGGCATTTCACTTTCTCTCTGAAACTTTAGTGTCTTCATCTATAAAATGGGACTAATACTTAAGAGTTGTGGCGTAAAGAATGTTAGCATGTTAGCATAGGTTCTAACAAATAATCACTCAATATTAGCCATTATTATTGGGATTTGGGTTGCTTCTGAGAACTTGGAAATAAAACTAGTTTCCGGGTCAGTGAAATCATTGCATTTTCTATCAGGGTAGAGTTATATGAAATGACCTAAAACAGGATGGCTCCCAGACTAAAAGGCATTCACTATAGCCTAGTAGAAATACATGAATTTATCTAAAGGAATAATGGATTCATTATAAATTCCTTGGCCAAGCAGTTGCTTGAGAAGACTCAGAGATAGTGTTTATGACAGAGGGGAGAAAGAATTTTAGTCAGCAGAATTTACTGTGGTCCTGTTGAAAAGATTATTCTTAATGTGGAGAATAAACCAATCTGTCTTAAGCTGTGGTCATGAAAAGAATCCATTCATCTCAGTCGATGTATTCTGATTCCATGATCACTAAGCAACCTTCTTAGTGTGTAATTTTGTCTGCAGGGAGAGAAGATAGTAATCCTTCAGATTTAAGAATATTCTAGTTATTGTTATATTTTTTCTCATAATTACTAAACTGCCATTGTGACTTTATAGATCACTCCTTTTAAACTTTATTAATGTGAGTTTAACCTTGAGAGTCTTCTTTAAATGTGGTGACAAAATTGGATTTCTGTGCCTGAAAGGCTAAAACCATAATTTTAAAAGGTATTGGATGTTACTCTTGGGAGATGGTCTACCCAATTTTTCCTATGGCAGACACATACTGTTCTACATTTGCATTATATGTTTAGTTTCTATCTATACTTTTTATAGTTTACAAAGTGGTTTTGTAGCCAGTGTCTCATTTAATTCAATAAACATGGCTGACACTAAAAAGAGTAAATGAAAATTGGGCAAATACGATTTTTAAATATTTAAAAATATTTTAATTTCAAGTACAGTCTTATAGTTCATAGGTTAAAATTCAGATTTATTTAGAAATTAAAAACTATCACTTTGGAGCAGGTAATGAAGGGCAGTGGAAAAATCTTGGGCTTTGGCTCAGGTGATTCTGTCTTTGAATCCTGATTCATTCACTTCACTCACCACTTGTGTGACTTCCGATTTGTTAACTTTTAAATGGGGATGATACCTATCTCATGGGATTTTTGTGAAGATTAAAGATAGTATTTAATACACTAAATAGTAGCTGGTGTTAAAAATGACAATGGCGATGATTATACACTGGTGATATCCTTAAATAAAAAAATAATATAAAGAATACAGAATTTTTAGCCCATTGACTAGTCTGTTCCTCACTGTATCAGTAACTGTGTGTAACCTTAGGCGAGTTACTTAACATCATTGGGATACAGTTTCCTCATAGGTGAAAAGAGGTATGTTGTTCTAGCTGATCTCTAAGAACCCTTCCAGCCTACTAAGATTGTTTAAGTTGTACGAGAAAATAAATTAATAATTTGGTTTCTTCTTGATTGAGTAGATTATGTAGTCAACAGATATATATTGAATGCCTCCAGTTACAGAGTATACAAAAAAATAGATACAAAACACAACAGAATAAATTCAAGATACAAGAATTTCTCATGCTTTTCTTACAATTCCAGTATAAAGTATTATCAATTTTGTAAAAATAATATTGAGTACTCTGTAACACATTGTTCTAGACCTGAGTAGCCAGACTGTCTGCCGGAATAACTGGAAGCATAGGTGTAGCAATAGGATGTTGGATATGCTGGGCTTCTGCTGTGGCTTCTCTCTTGGGGATCACCAGGTACTTTTCCTGCAGTATATTTCACCTGAGCTCCCTGACTCACCTATGTGCTGACTCTGATTTCTCTTCTTTTTTCTGTACATAAACCCTTCTCTATTGCTTTTTCCTTTTAGAGTTCGAGCATAGATGAGTTCCCCTGCTCTGCTGAAGGAAGAACAGCAATTTAGTACAGTATTATTTGTTTTTCTGAGCTTGTTTATTAACACACACTGCTCTGAGTTGCTGTCTTTTTAAAGGCACACTTGCATTATTTTGCATATAAATGGAGTGTTAAAAACCGTCCTTCAACATCTTGCATGTAAAAAGTTTCCATTGGAAGGATAAATTTTATAATACTATTTCAAACATGACTGTCACAGTTTTCTTTGCAACTTGAAATTTTCATCAACATTTTGCACTTCTAGCAAATGGTTGTTTGCAATGGCAAAGAACACCTGGGGTGTGTTTGTCTAAATTATTCAAATTTATAAATGTTTGTTAGATGTCAGAATAAAGTTATGTCAGTATGACTATCAATCTTGCATTAAAAAGTATTACCAAAGATGGCCTGAAAATGATGACCTTAAAGATGTTTCACAGCAAGGTCCATTCTTCTAGTTACCTCACGAGGTTTTTCATCTTTAGAACACCAATGAAAAATAGCTTTAAGGAAGCCATTCTACATTTTTTAGCTAAATTAGTAAGATCATACCATTACAGAACTTTGAAAAAGATCATAATTTCAGTACCATTGCTTTGGCAACTTCTTAGGTACCACATTTTTGAACTGTATTTCTGTTTCTTGCTTAATATATTGTTTTGTGTCATTGCGTAGGGATGCGTACTTTAACAGATTCTGAACCCTTGTAAAATGCTCACTATTGCCATTTTTTACATTTATTAAAGTTGCGTTAGTTGTAATCTCTGAATACTTCTGTCATGTCAAAAGTGTAAAGCAAATTCACAATATAAAGTCCAGAATTTACATGGAAGACATTTTGTGAAAAACAAGTTGACTTGGCCCAGAGAATCTTTAGAAGACCGTGACTCTCTTGAAATTTTATGTCACATTTTAATACTCTGCATGTTATTTAAATAAGAGGTTCTTAGTTTTCCTAGGATTTTTGGAGTCCGATCACAAAGGAAATTAAGGATCAGGGATCTAGAGGCAGAAAGAAACTATTGTGGCTATTTGGGATTTGGTTCAGTTACTCATAGAAAAGTGTTATGTGTCATTACTGGGTAATAAATTTTCATGTAAGTTTTTTATTTTTAATATTAATAATTTTAGTATATTTTTGGGAAGCTAACAATTAACTATTAATATAAGTGCATTCATTATGTTATGATTACAGAAATAAGGCACTAAAGAAAAACTTAAGATCCATAAGTGAGTAAAGTTGAATAAAAAGGAGGGGACAAGTAAATTGTTTGAGCATGTATCACTAGTTTAACGATGAAAGTAGGCCTGAAGTCAGACCTCACGTGTTGCTTGGCTTCCTGTCCACTGTCCTTTCAGTTTCAATAATTATAGTGTAGTTGAAAATATTTTCTCATTTCAGCATATCGCAGGGTGAAATGAATAAGGTTTTTATTTTGTAGTTCTTGAAGTTACTATGAAATGAATCAACTTTCTATGAAATAAGATGGTTGTAATTTTCTACCTCATATTTAAAACAGCTACATACGCTATGTCATTCTTAACCTTTTACAGTTAGTATATAATAGCACATTATAATTACGTCTGTCATAGTGATTGGATTGTCATTGTAATTGTATTTCTTCAAATTTTTAAAGCATTTATAATTTAAATTGTCTTTCCATGAAATTATAATGTAATAAATTCAATCTACAGAAAGCTTAAGTGTTAAATATAATTTTTTAGCTGCTTCCATGTAGTTAAACATCATTTTATGAAACTTACAGAAAAGAACTTCAGAAAGGAGTTTTAAAAATGCAAGACTGATGTCAGCACAAGGTAGCCAAAAGTCTGCAGGTTAATTTGGAGGGATGTCTTATTGTAGTTAGCAATACAAAGGCAGTACAATATCAGCTTTTGTGTTTGTTTCCTTTAAATGAGAATTATGTGGAACCATTCCTTGCAGCATTTTCAGGGCCTTTTGTCAAGGGCATCTCTGCCAATATTACGCTTATTTTTTGTCCTTTCCCTCTTTGCTTTAGGACTTCTTTCTGATTTGTCTCATTCCCAACTCCAATTCTTGTAGGGTCTTATTGGACTCTAAGTAAATTATCCTTTACCCTCCTATTCCAATCATCTCACATTTTATATATTTGATTTGTATATGTTTATAGTTTTCTACTCTGATTTCATAGTTTTATATGTTAGTATAATAAGCCAGAATGTAGGTTTATTTATCCTTTATATCTGTATTGATAAAAATCCTTACTATGCTACTCTATCTAATTTTAGAAACACCTTACCAAAGAGAAGGGCTACAGGAAGTGTTAGAGAGTAGCGCAGTTAATTGGAAAGCCAAGGTTTTCTTGTTTGCTGTTATATCTTCAGCTCCTAAAATGGTGCCTGGCATATGATTAGGTGTTCAGTAAATATTGTTGAATGAAAGAAGGAATACTACTTATGAACTAGAATTATTCAGCCTTCAAAAAGGATATCTCAGTGAAGACTGAGAAATGTTATATGATTTGTTAATTACATTAAAAGTATTGACAATTATTCACATTGACTTGGGGCTTTAAAAGAATCAGATTTGGGCAATAAAAGATTAAATTTATACGATTTATATTAATACATGTTTCTCCCTCCCACCCCCACCCCTTGCTTGCACACATACATATATATATAATGTACATTATTTAGTTAACAAATTCAGTTGATTCTTTTCTTTATTAATTCCTTCCCTCTTAATTTCTTTACCTTCGGGTTCTTAATCTAACACATTTGCATTAGAGTTAATTGTGCCACCTTCAGCAGCTAATAGAATAAACAACTCTTTTGTTTGGCATATGAAGTTAATTCCCTGCCACTTGCCACAGATTTCATGCCTCCCTCTGCTCTACCCATAAGGCAGAGCTCACTGTTTTAAGATCAGACCATGTGATGTTATACTTAAGTAACATTTTATATGCTGTTCCTTCTGTTCAGAGTGCCTTCTTTGTCCCCAGCATTTTTTTAAAAGAAGGTTCACTTTTTTTCTGTACAGATGTTTCAGTCATTGACTATTTGATTTTAGATACTTGCACTTAAGTCTTTTAAGGCAAGATTAAGCCAGATGACCCTACCCAGATATTTGTAAGAAATGTCTCAGTTCTATTAGGGAAAAGACTGTTTTCTTGATACCTCTTCATGCCAAGTACTGTTCCAGGCACTTGACACACCTTTCTGCCTGGAAGATACTTAACGCTCTATACTCCGCTATCAAAGCATTTTCTCATTTCCACTTATATTTTTGGGTAAGTGTTGAATGACAAGAAACTGACCAATAGTAATTTCAATTTCTAATTACCGACAGGTAAAAGAACTTAAACATTCAAACAAACTAGAAATAACAGACATCAAACTCGAGGCAGCAAGAGCTAAGAGTGAGCTAGAAAGAGAAAGGAGTAAGATTCAAAGTGAACTGGATGGTAATGTATGCCTTCCCATGCTTTTTATTATTTTCAAATATAAACTAAAGTATTCAAATAGATCAACCTGAATTTTTATTTCCAGATTTTCAGCTTAATTGAATTTTAAAAACATGGAATGTTTTTGCTTATATGTCGAATGTTTTGTTCATTATGAGATATAACTTTAAAAAAAAAACTTACGTTTATGTTGTAGTTATTTGATTAATACATAAATTACATAAAACTTTGAAAATGGAATTCTATACTTCCTAGATTTATAATTTTAAAGCTATTTATATTTAGATCATGTAGTTATTAGTCCTAGGACATTTTAAGTCTAAAGGATGTAAGGAAGATAGGTGGGTTCTAGGTTTAATATTTTCTAATTTTTAGGTAGACCTAGTTCAGTGTAGGTTTCTTTTTAAGCTCTGATTTAGTCTTAGAATGTTCATCTCATCAAGTTTTCTCAGAATTTATATTGTTTCTAACCTTCTTAAGTACTTAAATAAGCTGCCTTTGGCCTGCAGCTGTCCTTTAGTTGGTCTGTAGTTGAACTGGCTTCTGTAGTTTCAGACAGAGTTCATAATGATTTTTTTTTTTTAGATGGTGTCTCACTATGTGGCTTAGGCTGGCCTTGAACTCCTGGGCTCCAGCAATCCTTCCGTCTCAGTCTCCCAAATAGCTGGGACTACAGACTTGTGCCACTGTACTCAACTGCTGTGAATGATTTTTTTTTTTTATTGTTAATTTCTGCTTGTTGACTCATGCATTTCCGTAGAGTTAGGAAATAAATTTTCCTAGGAACTTACGAGTTTGGGATCTAGTGCTGCATTCTGTTTTTATTTTAAGTTGATGTGAATTTGCTTTAGTTATTCTGTCTGCAGAGTACTTGCCGTCTCATGACAAAGGAGATTTGTGAAGTCATTGGACAAACTTAAAAGTTTCCATGTTACTTGTATTTCTGCTAGAAATCTAGCAGTTCTGCTAGAATCATAGGTTCTGAAGGGTTTTGTGGCTTTATTCATTGTGCTGCTGGCCAGCTTTGTTACGATGTTGTCTTGGAGCTTAGGTCACAGAACTCCATTAGAGGTGAAGTAAGTAAACCTCTTTGGATATTATCCAGATTGATTGCCTCAGCTTTCAAGATTCAAATGAGTAAATGTATATAATATTTTATGGAAGTATTTGTGTGCATGCTAAATAAAATGACAAAAAAATTAACTCTTGAGTTTTAGTCTCTTTCATTCTTATTTTAAGATTTATCAGTGAGTAAGGATCTTTGAGAATACGTATCCAGAGAGACTTTTTACATTCTTTTGTCTCATTGGCTTATGAATGTTTGCTGTTAATTGTGATTTTTTCATCTTAATAACATTGAATATAGTATATTTTTCTCCTTAAAAAAAATAGGATTACAGTCAGACAATGAGATTCTCAAATCAGCTGTTGAACACCACAAAGTGCTCTTAGTAGAAAAGGATCGTGAATTAATACGTAAAGTACAAGCTGCCAAGGAAGAAGGTTATCAAAAACTCATGGTATTACAGGAGGAAAAGTAAGTACTTAATTACCTTAGTTTGAGTTAAATCTCCTTGCAAATGAAAACATTTTGCTGTCATATCATCTTTATTGTTGTGCTTGTAACATAATTATCATCTGTTGTTTTAGGTTAGAACTTGAGAACAGATTAGCAGATTTAGAGAAAATGAAAGTGGAACATGATGTCTTGAGGCAATCGGAGAAGGATCAGTGTGCAGAGAAATTGCGGGCTTCACAGATGGCAGAGGAGTCGGCCAGAAGGGAACTTCAGAGTATTAGGTTATATATGCATGTATATTTTTAAAATTTTCATTCTGAAATAATGTCAGAGTTACCAAAATGATGTAAAAGTAGTATAAAGACCCATATACCCTTCACCTTGATTCCCCAAATATTAATATCTTATATAACCCTATTACATTAATCAAGACTAAAAAATTAATGTTAATATAATCAGAAAATCAAACATTACCATGATCAAATGTATTGACTTTATTCAAATTTTACCAAATGTCCCTGACTTTATTCAAATTTTACCAAATGTCCCTTATGTCCTTTTTCTGGTCTAAGATGCAATCCAGGATCACACATTGCCTTTATTTACTTTCCTTTAATCTGGAATATAGTAAACTTTTGATGAATTCTGGTCAGTTTTTTTTTTTCTTTTTTTTTTTTTTGAGACAGAGTCTCACTCTGTTGCCCGGGCTAGAGTGCTGTGGCATTAGCCTAACTCACAGCAACCTCAAACTCCTGGGCTGAAGGGATCCTTCTGCCTCAGCCTCCCAAGTAGCTGGGACTACAGGCATGTGCCACCATGCCCGGCTAATTTTTTCTATATATATTTAGTTGTCCAATTAATTTCTTTCTATTT